>SNQJ01S0175701.1:0-20064 GCA_010110895.2 Picea sitchensis | reverse complement strand
TTTTTTGTTGATTTTATAATTTTATGAACAGAAATAAAACAAAAACTAACTAAACTAAACAACTAATCTAAACTACAAATATATCTAACTAAAATACTAATATTACACTAACACACTAATGAAAATTAATCTCAAACTGACCTAGAAAAGCGCTCCAGATTTATCTTGTGTATGATGATTGTAGTAGCTAATAGGAAGGAGGAAACCCGCTCCAAATTATTCAGGAGCTTCTCGTAAACAATAAGCTTCAGTGCTCTTAAGATATGATCACAGGACAAACAAAACATAAAAATAACAACAATCTTATAATTTATAAATCGTCACAGTTAGATAAACCTGTATGCAAAGACTTATACAAAATAATTCAATTGATGAAGAAGAGAAATATGTCATTCATTAACTGAATAAAGTAATTGTTGTATTTTAGATTAATGAAAGAAATCAGACATGGATCACATTAATTAAATCATATCATTCTGCAAAAGACTATGATAGCTAAAGTAATTACTAATCAAATGCGAATTGATAAGCATAAACATGAAACAAAAGATTGATATTATGAAAGCAAAAGTTGTAGCAAAACATCAACTCATGTCTCTGTTTGTATTAGAAATCCATAGCCTCATTCTCCCACAAGTGAGGATGCCACTTATTACAAAAATAATAAGTATTTATAGGTTTTCCACAGGGTAAAACCTCCATGTGGAAGTTA
This sequence comes from Picea sitchensis, assembly GCA_010110895.2. NCBI lineage: Eukaryota > Viridiplantae > Streptophyta > Pinopsida > Pinales > Pinaceae > Picea > Picea sitchensis. The sequence continues at coordinate 19,352 of SNQJ01S0175701.1, read as the reverse complement.
TCAAAACTGTTTACATAAAATCTGGGAAGATCTCCCAAGTTTAACTAAACTAAGAACCTACAATAAAACTAAACACACAAATATCCCCTAGACTGTCCAGCATGTCCCATGCAATTCGAATTTACCTGAAAAGGATAAAAAATGGACAAGTTAGAAGTATCCTTTATTAATAAAATAATAAAAATCTAATTCTATAGACTAGCTACAGAATCTTGCGATTATGTAGCTGGTCTAAATAAGACACAAAATCATCATTAAAATCAATTGAAAATATTTTTAAGAAATTAAATTCAATTAACATCCAATTTCTATTTAAAAACGAATCATTGAAATTGAAATGATTATGCCATTCGAATTCAAATAGGATCAAGATCAATCAAATGATCATAGAGATACGCGTACTCTGTTTCTTTTGTTACCACAAAATCGAACAAACAGAATCATAATTAACAGTTGTGAAATCGTTTGATATCAATTTGAAACTGATATAATTATGCTTCCTTATCAACAGGAGATATGATCGAATCCAACAAGATCACTTCAAATCGTTATAATTGTATTGACATAGAAAACGATTCATGCCACGAAAATCAATTCAAATGAAATCATAACAGGATCCGATCGTTTTTTATCACAAATTGAGCAAACAAGATCGATTGACTCTGATCAAAATCGTTCCATTGAAACGAATTATAACCGGATTTGGTAGAGATAACCTAGGTTGACCAATTCGTTTTGCAAATTTAAAATCAAACAGAGCAGCAATTATAATCTGAATCCAACTCACAAAACAATCTTTCCAACTCAAGATATGGGATAATCCAATCAGAATAAGAGCAAATCGAACAGTAAAGGTTTTAACATAGTTATTACGAATCAAAACCATTCCACGATTTGGGCACATTTTCATAGGCTTAAATGAGAGCAATGTTTTCATACGAAACAGAGTAGTTCTTTCCAAATTGAAACCGAACAGAGTTGTATTCCTATTCTTAGAAGATTACATGACACAACAAATTACAAGATCGTAGCCACCAAACTCATTGAAATCGTTTGCCAATCACAGCATATGGACCATAACGAAATCAAATCCAAACATGATCGTATTCTAAATTGAGCATGAAAAACTTCCTGTTCGGAGTAGATACAAAACGAATTCAATTGAAAGCAAACCATCAGTTTCGTTAACTCAATCAGACAAACGAACAAATCAAATCCAAACGAAGACCATTCAAATCCAATAAAAATCTATCAATGGCTATACTGGGAATGATCAACTCATGTATCTAAAACGAAATTCCATTTATTTTTAGGAAAGCGAAAAATATACAGGATGAACACATTATAATAGAGCCATTTCGAAATATAAATAGAGCTATTCGAAGACCAAATTTCAATCACTATATTAACAATGATATCAAAATCCATACCTGTATGGCAAGAAGATGGTTTGGTCACGACAATTTGGAGTTGATAACAGCTGTGGCCGATTCAACATTCTTGAAAACGATGGAGCCAGTTGTCTTCTGCTTCTTATCATTTGCTTGGAGTTGGTCTCTTTGGCTGGTCAACACTGCAACTTGTCTTTATAGTGATTGAATTTTTGATTGGATTAGGGGAACATCGATGTAGTATCATTCCAACCATAAATCACATTGGTCACAGGACGACTTTCCGGGTTTCAGAAGAGTAGGCGAAGGTTTGGACATATTGCTGAGGGTTTTGTTAGGCAATTTAATCCCTGGGTAACTAGGATTGTTCCTTAGGCAGGGGGGAAGATTCGTCATGAAATCATAAGGTGGATCGGGGCACAAACCCTGCGAGTAAGGGTATTCACTAGTTAGGAAACGTTCTACGTCAGAGTTTGAATCCTCACTAAGGATTATAGGCTTCGACTTAGCAGAGGGTTTAGGTTTGTTCCTATCCATTCTTGAAATAAGCCGAGCATTCTTTTTACCCTTGGCATTAGCAGTAGGGTTTTCCTTAGCCTTTTTTCTCACAGGTTTCTTTATAGCCTCGACCTTATCAGTTCCAACGTTTGGTAAGTCAATAGCAGGGTCGATTGAAGGCTAGGAGAGGGCAGTAGGATATGGAAGGGCACGGGTGGCCCGTCCTTTGTTTCATTTACCACAGGCTTGTCAACCTGGATAGGGTCTGTATCATCAAAACCATTTCGAGCGATGAAATCTCTCCAGCTATCACCGTGTAAACTCAAGTAATAAACAATGATAAGTTTAATAAGTCCATGGTGGAACAGGCTACTATCAGCCTTCTCCCTTTTAAACCTTTTAGACATTTTATATAGGCTACGCTGAAAGTAAAAGGGCATATTCAATGAGTATCCCATAAAATGCATTAACAAACGCAGGTGGTAGAGAAAAACGAGTCCATATCGACCTTCGCAGGTCACGAACTACTTGACTATTATCAAGAGGTCATACCATCGTGGTTTAAGAACGGATATGGGCATACCTCTATCACAAGAGGTGGCCTTTCGGGAGGCGAACATTAGTGGTCATGGAACCTCTTCCACTTTCAAATTTTTGAACCAACGCTGGCCTGTGGAAGGTAACCCTGTAGTAGAACTAATAAAATTCTCATCGATTTCCAACTGTATGTCACCCACCTTGGCTCTACAACCATCAAAAGTCAGAGCAAACTGTTGTGCCACAATTAGATTAAAACCCTCAAATCACTATACAAAAATGAGCCATCCGTTATCCTCCAAGTATTTCCGGGCATTGTCAAATAACAGTAAGGCTTGGTTGCCTTTTGGCTCGATTCGCACGACTGGTGACATGGAGCCGAGCACATGGTAAGCCCAGGGTTTGGATCATAACACACAGAGGAGAAAAGTGCACGAAGGGTTACTCGAGCTAACAGAGGTAAACGGGGATAAGGGATAGGCATACATGTCATCGTGCGAAGGTGGTGGAGCTTATCTCTGCCATGAAAAATAGTTATTGCCAAAGTACAACCGTCGGCTTATAACTGTTCTACCCATTATAGCATAGTTCAACAATCATGTCACTTGGGCAACCAATGAATCCAATCGTAGGTGTATAAACCGACGCGTGCAATCAACATTGTGCCATGGTTTTAAGCCATCACATACAATTTGAAACCAATACCAAATATTTAACCATGCGCCAATGTATCAACTCATATCAATAGTTTAACCAATGTGCCAATGGGTCTTCATATAATCAACATATCAATAGTTATGAAAATACGAACATAGGAATCATATTAAAATATATATATGAAGGATTTAATCATAACACCTATGTATTTTCATGAAACCAATGGTCAAGTAGGTCAAATAACATGTAAATCCAAATTCCAATGCATTACAAACTCCATGAAACCAAGTCACACAATCAATACAAGAATGTCCAATGAGTATAGTTCGAAAGTTTTGCCAGCTGCATAATGATAAGTGAAATGTAAGCGCAATAGGCATATTGACAAGAAGGATAATGATAGTTCAGAAAATGATTTCAATGCGACTTCGAAATATCAGTTTTCACGCTTACAGTCTTGAAAACAAAATGAAGGTAAATGTGCAAATGTCGCGAAAATAAAAGTGTCGTTTATTTGAAAATTGCGATGAAAAATAGATGTTTGCAAAACATTGGTGCAGGCAGCTTATAAGACAGTGGAAAAAAGTGGATTGGCTGCCAACAATGGAGACACACTGGTAGAAGTAGTTATCTCTACCAAAATGAACAAATTCAAATTAGGAAAGCAAAGATATTTCCAACTCAAAAATGACAACAAGACAATTGTATAAACATCATCATTAACCAACTATTCCAGCAGTGTTTCAAAAGATGAAAACTGATAACAATCTTAAGATCAACAAGTCGCGATATTAAAGATAAAATTCCCAATACTGTTGACAGAGCCACTGCTTCCAGCAGGCGTCCATAGCCTCGACAGGGTTGCCATTTAACCCACTCTGACATCTGTATCCTGCCAAGAAGTTCTGGATCGGAATAAAGGACTTTAAAGAGGATTCTTATTTGCTAATTTTCATATACCCGACATTGCTTCGCTGCGAGAGGGCCTGTTCAGTACCCCAGCGAAGTTGTCTTGGAATCATGCATGCATTTACCCGCTGCCAGCAGACCTATTCAGTATCCCGACGGGTTTACAAGCACTTCCCATAGCTCTAATTAATAATTTTTTTTTTTTTTTCATAGATATATAGCTGAGTGGGGTGACGCTGAAAATTATGATATTTTAACACGTTTTTTCAGACCTCATCAGAATTTTTTAGAACTGTCCTTTATCAAGATCCAAAGATGTTTCATTTATAAAAACAACTTCATAAGGCAGGGAGACATCTTTTGAGTCAGTCCCTTAAGGAATAGGGACAGCGTAAAAATATAATAGATGATCATGACAAACTTTACTCAAAGATCGAAATCAACCATCTTCTTTCAAACAACAAACTTTTCAAACATAGATATCAATTTCAGAAATAAACCATAGATGTTTATACCTTTTTCTCAGCAGTTATTTTAGTGAAGGAATTTTCTATTGACTTTGTCTGAATAGCTCAGTATACAGGCATGTGTATTTGAAGACTTTGTCTGAATAGCTCAGTATACAGGCATGTGTATTTGAAAGAAAGCACACCGATAAATTCAAAGAAAAATCAAAAAACTAAAAAGCAAATGAAAAGCACATAAAGAAAAAATATATACATAAAATACAAGGGTTGTTATCACGCAAAGTATATTTCGCTAAGGCTTGGCCATTCAACGGGTAGGTGTCAAGCTGCCCTTCAAGATTATGCAATTGAAAAGAACTAGGACCCAACTTTTCAGCATAATTAGAAACAGTCCAAGCCACAAATTTTGAAATTAGGTGTTCTCCCTTTCCCTCATGCGTTTGTCCCATTTCATGACTAGATCGCTTACTTCAAAATTTCTATCAGAAGTAGAGCTAGCATCAAACCAGATTTTGACCATCTTGTTGATGTTGATCTAATCCATTATTTGGGCTCTTGCCTCTTCTAGCTTCATCAAAGTGTTAATTCGGTTTTCCAAAGGGGATAATCTTCTTCTTGATTTTCCTCTCAAGGCCAACCAAGTGAAGGAAGAAGAATGAGGTGGCGAATTCTGGTTTTCTCACCATAAAACCCAGAAAAAGGAGTTACCTATATTAGCTTTTACGCCATCTATCGTACCCCACAAATAAGATTCAAATAACGATCAAGGCCAATTCTGTGATTTTCAACCACCGCTCGTTGATGATTTTAATTAAGTTCTTGTTTGTGGATTATGTCAATCCATTGTCCTAGAGGTAATAGCTAGCAGAATACTTAAACTTAATTCCTTTTTCCAAAGAACTCGCCATCTCAAGAGAGGAAAAGTAAGAAGGATTATCGAATACTAAACAGTCAGGGATACCTAAACGAGTGATAATATCTGAATTCAGGAAGGCTGACACTGACCGTGTTGACAGCCTAATGCGCCAGGATTCGCACTATAGGTAAAGTAATCATATTGTCACAATAACCTTGTGCTGTTGAGAGGACATGGGGTTAATTGGACCTATGATATACAGACCCCACCGGCTGAAAAGGAGAATTCCACCAAACGGAAGGCAGAGGAAAGGGTCGGCTTTTCTGTAACTGCACTGATGCTTTTTGACAAATGATAAATTGTTTGACATAAGGCATGGGCATCTCTAAAGCTGTACGCAAGAATAACGCTCTTAGGAATCCTTTATGAGTAGTGGTTTCCATCACCAAGCGACCATCATTCGGGATAAGATGCAACTCTGAGCTAAGACTCTTTTCTCGCCTATCTTTTCAGATACGATCAAGATTGGCCAAAAATTTTGACAAAACAGATACCATTAACCAAATGAAAGGAGGAAGAATTTAACCTCAACGCTCTTCTTTTGGCGGGGTCAAGGTGTCGGGGGGTTGATCCGTTTTCAAGACATAATCTTATATCGTCTTACCAAGGACTGACAGGGTTTTATGTGCAACGGATTAAACTTTGATCATGTTGTCCTAGGTCCGACAGACGCTTTGTTCTTGCTGTTCTGTTGCTGAATCAACAACTAACTTGTATAACCTTGGCCTCTCATTATTTGAGATGGGGGGATTTCTAAGCCATACTCCTGCAAAGAAGTGACCTAGTTGGATTCTCTTCTCTCCTAGTTCTTTTTGCACTAATAGGTTCCTTATGGTTGGGTAGGGGACAATGAATTTCATTCTTGACTTCAAAAGATAGGACCGAAGTGATTGACTACTTTGGTGAACAATGTAGGCTTACCAATCAACCGCTGGATATATTCAGCTGCTTTGGAAAGCAGAGCTCATAAAGGAGATATGTACTTCGTTGTTCTCAGAATTATTCTAAGTTAGGACTGCGACATAGGAACAATCAGAGGTAAAAGTATAGAGTGTAAAATCTTGAGAGAAGTCGAGGCTCATGAGAGACGTGAGCGCCTGTTATGGCCTTTTTCATTGGTTAATAAAATCTTGATTTTCTATGGGTCCCAAATGATATTGGGTGTGTTTCTTAATCAAATTCTGCAAAGGCCCGACTACTTCGAGAACCGAACAAATCTCCTCATGAAGACCGGCCTAAGAAAGACTGCATGGATTTTTTGACAGTGAGGGGAAGTTTCATATGATGACTTGAGTCCTTTAGTCAATAATCATCCCTTCACTCAGACACAATGAATCCTAAGAGTTTACCCCGTTTCATCAAGAAAGATGACTTTGGGATTCAAGGAGATGTTGTATTTATAACATCATAGCAGAACGCACTGTAAGTGAGATAGATGTTCGTCTTTGTTTTTAGAATATATAGTCACATCATCCAAGTAACTATTGAACAAACCGATTGATTAAGTTCGAAAGCAATTTTCTGTTTCCTCCTAAAAAGTGGCGCTCGCATTGAAATCAATCCAGCGGCATTTACGATAGCATATGCCCCACGTTACTTTAAGGTAGTTTTGAGTTGGTCCGGTGGAGACATCAAGACTTGATTATACCTGAGAAACCATCCATGAAGTGATAGCCTCCTTGGAACCGTGATAATTCGCGAAGGATCTCGCTCCATGGCGGACAGATAATTGTATTTTCGATGCTCTATTAAGGTTTCAGAATCGACGCATAGTCGATTTCCCATTTTTCTTCCTGACTGGACGAGGTTAGAAACCCATTGAGTGTGCCTAACAGAAAATTATCTTAGCATTTAGGAGTTTATTCAATTCTTTTTGAATGATCGGTTCTAGTTTGGGGTGCATTTTCCTCAGCTTTTGTTGAAAGGGAAAGGTTTGAGGCTTCATAGGGATGACATATTGTATGATGTTAGGTCAAAAGTTTTAAGTTCATCATACGCCCATGCAAAGACATCTTTAAATCTCTTCAAATAATTAACAAATGAATCTTTTTCTTGTTGAGAACACCCCAAATCCTATATTAATGCATTGAGGATTTTCATTAGTTCCGTTACTTTTCATAAGATAACGAGGAACTATTGGTTTTTACAATTGATCGCCATCTTTAAATTTATCTTCAAAATCATAAAACTTCTAATCTAATTACGTGATTTGGGTATGGAATTTACCTGATCCGAGAGAGCTTCAGGAGTTTTCGGATAAGGTATTACCGCAACGTGCAAATTGTCGTCATGCATGAATTCGCCATCAATGCGTCTTGAAAGGTTTCTTCCATGTGTATAAAGTCAATGATCCGATGATCGTTGCCAACACCTTCGTGGTGTTGTCGGGAATGGATGGTCTAAACAACAACTTGACGAAAAATGCTGCCCTGGGGAAAAGCTCCTCACGCAGGAGAAGTTTAGAAGCTACATTAGCTAATAAATCTTCTTCAACATTATTTAATCTAAGAATGGAATTTATATTGAAAAGTAGAAAATTTATTCATTAAATTCCATACCCGATCGTAGCTTTGAGATGTGCGAGAAAGACAAGGATAATCTTCACTGCGGTGTAACCACTATTTCAGAGTCGCCAAAAAACAACCAGGTTTTGAATGTCATATCTAGAGATTTTCTGAGACCTTGCAAAGTAGGTGCCTCTCATATTCCGCAGTATTATTAGTACATTCAAATTTAGTCTACGCAATTACGTCTTGTTACATGATCTGATAGATAATGACGTGAAGCCTTACCCAAATAATTTCTTTGGAATTTGACCTATCAAAATAAAGAGACCAATTTGATTTCCATCAAGCACATGGGACCGCTATGTAGAAGCTGCTGGCTGTATATATGTTACAATCTCGGACTGTTGTCCTAGATTGGTGATAGTTGAAGCCTCGACTACGAAATTGTCAAGAAGGTGTCCATCCCTTTGTACTTCGTGAATCACCGTAAGGTGATATGGTTCATTGGGATCATTCAACTGCGGAATTATGAACTTAAGGTAGCGCCCACGATGCATTTTGATTTTATTAGGTTTGCCATTTTTCGAAGCTAGATGACCAATTTCTCGCCAAATAGCCATGAAGTCAGTCCACCGCTAAAACAGACTAATACACTCGGATATCTACAACGATTATATCAATAACCCGATGAACCTTGGGGTTAGACGACAATCTTATAAGCTAGTTATCTTTTAGTTTGCCTATAACCTTAACATTGGTCCTATCAAGCTGTATGCGATTTTTAATGTAGAGGGTTCAACTTCATATCTTCGAAGATAGATTATTAAGGGTCACATTGATGACGACGCCCCGAGTCTGGATTACAATTATGCACTGCTTTCTATTGAAGATTTCAAAGTTAACAAGAAAGGAGGTACATTTTGTGAGTACTAAGAGTAGTAGCTTGTATCTTTTTACTCTAGCTTCTAAACTATTTTATCTACATTATTTACAGACTTTACAAGAAGGTTTCCTTTATCTTGAGGATCATGGGTGTTTTAGTGGAAGTCTTCCAGGGAACTTTGTTCTACAAGTTTATTATTACTGAATTACCATTTTGCCATTCTCAGAAATAAATATTCAGAAGACATTTTGAAGCAAAATGGAAACTTCAATAACTCATAAATAGAAATGTTAGCCCCAACTTTTAAGATCTTCAACAACATCATAATTCAAGTTAGGGTTCACATTACCTGCTTTGGGTCATTTGGTTTAGATTTTTTTGGAGGCGAAGTTGTAGTGTTTCTGTAGAAGGTTTGTTTGTCGCCTTTACTCCCCGTATTATAAGGGATGAACTCAGATCAAGTTAGCTTGAAATATTCTATCTGAGAAGTGTCCAAAATGTTTGGAGAAGACTCTTCTTCCTTTGAATCAAGCTTTTGTTCGTCCAATTCTGCGGATCTCTGGGGCATCAAGTTATCTTGGGTTTCGATTGTTTGAAGGGCGATTGCGTAGTTTCTAGATTTAGCCCATGGTTGGTTTAGGGCCGCTTGGTAAAGTGCTTCCGAATGGGGGGTTTGAAGGTCCTTACTCAAGGAAGTTTCATCGGTCGACTTTTCAAGTCTATAACCTCGATTTAATAATTTTGAACAACTTTAGTTAAGTTTTCTAAATCAGAGTTTTCAGGTTGTGGCTTCACTTGGAAGTAGGTCTTGGAAGGATCTCGATCTTCTTTTGGAAGAAGAACTAGTCTCGCTTTCGTTGCTAGAAGAGTCTTTCAAACTAAGTATGTATTTTTCTTGAATCTGGTTGGCTCTCAAGGCTTCTAACAACGTGATTTCTTAGAGAGTTTAAATCAAATAGCTATGCTTGGATGCAAAGCTTTAGTGTAGTATGCCATTATAAGACTCTCAAGAAAATGGAATCCAGATCCGGGTTTTGCCGCTAAGAATCTGGATTAAAGTTTCTTGAACTTTTTCTTTTGGGTTCATTATTGTTAGAAAGATCCATGATTCAGGGACTTCCTGAGGGCTTATCATTCAACTTTCCAAAAGCATGACTTTTCGAACTTCTTCCTCAAGACACAATGGTATGGGGTTGTTGGCCAAAGTACCATGTGGATGCATTGCCCTCTAAAGTATAGGGAACAACTTCATGACATACGTCTTCATGCTTGACATTGCGTAGTCTTATGGCTAACATAAAATTTTAATGTGATCTTCAACAATATGTTTAGAGTCAGGGTCAAACTTGGGAAGCTATTTCTCTGGGTGTTTAGGTAAGGGGTGTTGAGATCCAGGTACAGCTACGGTATCCTAATCAAGCCAGGGTCTAGCAAGGTTGTTCTGATTTTCCATTGGGGTAGTGGGATGTGGGTTGAGAAGGGAATCATTGCAGGAATCTCTCCAGAAGAGGAAGGAGATGATGGAGGTGGTGAAGGAGGTATCCATCCTCCTGCCAAGCAGCTGTGATTTCTAGGGTTTGATCCGGCGATTCACAAAGAGGTTAGTGTCACCTAATTGTTCTCTGACATCAGAGAAGTCCAAAGGTTGGACCTAATGGATGATTTGCTGCCTTGTAAATGGGCTAAGGCACTTATGTTTTTATAAGAGATTGATGTACAATCTCTTGTATGTCACCACCAGAAGGACTTGGAGTTGTTGGCCTAACTGTGACTGAGGATCATCGTAGGTTGAAGTAGCTTCAGTTTGAGGGGGGATATTATCGCTTGAATGGCTTCTAGTCACAATATGTGAACGATTAGGTGGTGGAGGAGGAGTCTTTTGACTGCTTCGTGCCATTAATTAAATTCAGTCTCTCCTTCTACCATTTGTTGATCTAGGAAAATCTCCACTGCATTCATTAACTGAAGATGGAACCGTCCGGGTTTCTAATAACCCAAGCCGCTTGGAATGTCGAACCACCTTGATAGGTTTAGCGGCTCCATTAGCCTATCTAAGGTCCTAAAAACTATTCTAAACTAACTAATCTAACTAAAACTAACTATTAAAACAAACTAAACTAATCTAACTAAAAAGAAATAAAACAAACTAATCTAAAACTAATTATTAAAAAAAACTAAACTAATCTAACTATTCTATATATATAATTCCACTTAACTACTACTATATCTAACTCTAACTAATTAACTATCTAACTACTAATTGAAATATATTCCATTTGCATTTCCTCATTTAAGACAGAGAAAGATATTTTTTTGTTGATTTTATAATTTTATGCATTACAACAAAACAAAATCCAATTCAACTAAACAACTAATCTAAACTACAAATATATCTAACTAAAAATACTAATATTACACTAACACACTAATGAAAATTAATCTAAAACTGACCTGGAGAAGAAGCTACTCTCCAGATTTATCCTGTGTATGATGATCGCCTTAGCTAATTCCAATGAGGAAACCCACTTAAATTATTCAGAGCTTCAGAAATCCATAAGATGCAAAGCATTCTTAAGATATGATCACAGGACAACAAAACATAAAAAATAACAACAATCTTATAATTTATAACTCTTCACAGATAAACCCAGATGCAAAGACTTATACAAAATAATTCAATTGATGAAGAAGAGAAACTTGTCATTCATTAACTGAATAAAGTAATTGTTGTATTATTTAAATTAGTGAAATAAATCTGACATGGATCACATTAATTAAATCATATCATTCTGCAAAAGACTATGATAGCTAAAGTAGTCACTAATCAAATGCGAATTGATAAGCATAAACATGAAACAAAAGATTGATATTATGAAAGTGAAAGTTATAGCAAAACATCAACTCCTGTCTTCGTTTGTATTAGAAATCCATAGCCTGGCTATCCCACAAGTGAGGATGCCACTTGTCATAAAATAATAAGTATTTATAGGTTTTCCATAGGGTAAACCTCCCCGTGGAAGTTATCAAAACTGCTTACATAAAAATCTGGGAAGATCTCCCAAGTTTAACTAAACTAAGAACCTACAATAAACTAAACACACAAATATCCTCACAGACCGCCTAACACGTCCCATGCACCAAATTTTACCTAAAAGGATAAAAATGGACAAGAAGGATCCTTTATTAATAAAATAATAAAATCTAATTATAGATTCAAGCATAGACCCTACATTCTGTGAATAGTTCCAAATAAGACAATGGACCCCAAATTATTTGAAATCAATTGAAAATCTTTTAAAGAATTAAATTAATTAACATCCAATTGCTATTTAAAACTAATCATTGAAATTGAAATGATTATGCCATTCGAATTCAAACAAGATCAAGATCAATCAAATGATCATGATATACAGACTGCTTCTTTGTTACTAATAAAATCGAATGAACAGTAATCATAATTAAAGCAGGAAATCTCGCTGATATCAATTTGAAACTAACATAATTATGCTGCCTTATCAACAGTAGATACGATCGAATCCAAACAAAATCATTTCAACGTTATAACTCAGATTGACATAGCAAAGCCCATTCATGCCAATGTAAATCAAGTCAAAATGAAATCATAATGATCCGACGCTTGTTATGACAAATTGAGCAAACAAGATCGATTGACTCCGATCAAAATCGTTCCATTCAAACTAATTATAACCCGATTTGAGAGAGATAACCTAGGTTGACCATTTACAAATTCAAAATCAAACAGAGCAACAATTATAATCAGAATCCAACTCATAAACACTTCCTGCCAACTCTCAAGATATGGATAATCCAACTAATAATATTTAATTGAATAAAGAAGGTTTTAACATAGTTATTACTAATCAAAACCATTCCACGATTCAAGCACATTTGCACAAAGTTTTCTAATGAGACATTTTTCATTACCAAATGAGTAGTTCTTTCCAAATTGAAACCGAACAAGGTTGTATTCCTTTTTTTAGAATATTACATGACACAACGTATTACAAGATCTTAACAATCAAACTCATTGAAATCGCTTTCCAATCACAACATATGAACCATAATGAAATCAACCATTACGATTGTATTCTAAATTGAGCATGAAACTTCCTGCTTGGAGTAGATACAAAACGAATTCAATTGAAAGCAAACCATCAATTTCATTAACTCAATCAGACAAACAAACAAATCAAATCCAAACAAAGACCATTCAACTAATAAAAAATCTATCAATGGCTATATAATTAGAACGATCAACTCATGTATCTAAAAACTTAAATTCCATTTATTTTAGGAGCTAAAATATACGTGATTAACACATTATATGAGCCATTCTCAAATATAAAATGAGCTATTCAAGACCACAATCACATTAACACAACGACATCAAAATCCATACTGTATGGCGAGCAAATGTATTTAGTCATGATAATTTGGAGTTGACAACGGCTGTATCCGATTCAACATCTTGAAAACGATGGAGCCAATTGTCTTATGCTTCTTATCAGCTGCTAGGAGCTTGTCTCTTTGACTGGTCAACATCAAGAACTTGTCTTTCAGCCATTGAATTTTTGGATTGGAGTAGGGGAACATCGATGTAGTATCGCTCAAATCCATAAATCATATTGGTCACAGATCTAATCGGGTCCGGTTTCTGGCAAGATGAAGCTAAGGCTTGGACATACATCAGGGTTTCATAGGGCAATTTAATCCCCGGTAACCGGGATCGCCTTGTATGTAAAGATTCACAGCGAAATCAGCAGGTGGTTCGGGCATAAAACCCCGGCGAGTAAGGGTACCATCGTTAGGAAACGTCACCGCCATCAAAAGTCGAGAAATCAGCCGCTACAATTATGTTAAAACCCTCAAATCGTTGCACTAAGGTGAGCCATCCGTTATCCTTCAAGTATTTGTGGGCATTGTCAAATAATAGTAAGGTTTATTTCCATTTGGCTCGATTCTTGGCATAACCTGGTGCCATGGAGCTGATCACATGGTAATCCTAGGGTTTGGATCATAACACACAATGTGAGACAGTGCACGATGGGTTACCCGAGCTAACAGAGGTAAACGAGGATAAGGGATAGTAGCAATTTCATCGCGGTGAAGGTGGTGGAGCTTATCTGCCATGAAAAATAGTTATTTCCAAAGTAAATTGCCGGCTTATAGCTGTTCCACCCATTATAGCATAGTTCAACACTCATGTCACTTTTGGGCTTAATTAATGAATCTAATGGTAGGTGTATAAACCAATGCGCAGAATCAACATTTTGCCATGGTTTTAAACCATCACATACAATTTGAAACCAATACCAAATATTTAACCATGCACCAATGTATCAACTCATATCAATAGTTTAACCAATGTGCCAATGGTATTCATATAATCAATATTAATAGTTATGAAAATACAAACACATGCATCATATTAAAAGAGATAAGGAAGGATTTAATCATAACACCTATGTATTTTAATGAAACCAATGGTCAAGTAGATCAAATAAAAGAACATATAAACCAAATGCCAATGCATTACAACCTCCATGAAACCAAGTCACAATCAATACAAGAACGTCCAATGAGTATAGTTCGAAAAGTTTTGCCATAACGATAAGTGAAAGTGCAATAAGCATATTGACAAGAAGGATAATGACAACCAAAAAAATGATTTCAATGCGACTTAGAAAGACCAACACGCTTACAACAGGAAAACAAAAACGAATGTAAATGTGCAAATGTCGCGAAAATAAAAGTGTCGTTTTATTTGAAAATTTGTGACTAAAAATCGATGTTTGTAAAACAGCAAAATTATATGACAAAGGGAAAGCTATGGATTGGCTTCAACATAACCCAATACTCATCCCATTCAGAAAAGGGTTTCATGACGAAATTCCTGTCACTGTGCAAAAGTACTCTTTATTAAAAACCAAAATAGGTGATTATGGACAAAAATCCTCTGATATAAAAAGGGTTTAAGAGACTAACTCCATCGAGATACCTAATAGGTCTTTGCACGGTGTTAGTCCAGTGGTGTATGACTAGGCAAACCTAATGGTACTGAACAAGCCTATTAGAAATGGGGCATTCTTCCCGAGAAGGATATATGTCTCACTAAATATCACAATTACTAATGTAGCATCTAATGTACCATAGCAAGGTTCTAGTTGAGAATGTCTCATCTATACTTGTTTGATTGAAAATTCCACTTTTGTCATCTAAAAATGAATACTACAAACAAAATGTCATTGTGACATTTATAAGAAACAAACTCCATATTAACAAACAAAATGAATAATATATGAGAATTACCCTAAGTCAACATTACCAGTATGACATCTAAATCCTACATTACCTAAGAAGGAAACTTCTTAAGAGTGGGACCCTGACTAGGGAGTTTAATCTACTTATATTGTGAAATTTATCCATAACATCTAATGATAGTAAATCTCTGAAGTAAGTTAGGTGGGATCTTTTCTTATGGAAAAATACAAAATTTCCCTATTCTCATTGTTGAATCATGTTCTTAAGTCATCAAAAGAAAGGCAATTTCATTTTTAAACAACAAATAGGGCATGGGATCATATGCTAGGTGAAAAATGTACTTTTGGAATTTGATTTGTTTTCTCTTCTCTTATCAATTTTCTTCCATGGTGATACAGTGTGTCAGATCGTTTTTCATAAGGATATGTAACACCTTGGGCATGGGGGAGGGTCAAAGATCCCCTTTCATGACTCTTTCATAGACTCACATCTCATCTTTAGAGACCAGCATGACCACCTTACAACCTGACAAAACCAGACACAAAGGAAGAAATTCAAAGACAAGCACAAAATAAAGAAGTTTCATAAAGTACAGGAAAGTCCAGTACTAAGACTCCAGAAAAATCCAGCCTAAAAAGGTGAACTCTGATAATATGCAAGATTCAAATACAAAGGAAATCACATATCCTATGGGTATTGGTTATGCAATGGTAAAATAAAAGGTTACATGATATTATTTATTTTCCTTTGCTTATAAAACTACAATAGGTATGAAAGTGTATACTAGATCTTATGACCTTATTGTTAAAACCATGTGCCTAACTTTTACTTCCCTCATATCCATATGCTTAACCTTAATCAATTGTATCACCACATAAGCGCTTAAAAATATGTTGAGGGAAAAATCACAATGTATGGATGTGGGTATGAACTGAAATGAGCATGCCCAGTAATGATGGGCCACGACCTTAAACCAAGAATGGCTTCATTCTTAATTAATCACGAATATACCTCATGTCACATCAAATTCACCGCTTAGAGGTCCAATCACCTATTCCAAATAACAATGATTCCTTTCTACCAAATGTCTTGCTCCCATCATTACACTAATAGGCATAAATGAAATAGAGATATCCAGTACCAAACCCTTACGCTCACAGATGAGTAAAACTCTTATGTTACAGCCCGATTTACACTCACAGTTTATAAGGATGGTTGTGAGTAGACATGAACCGGTCTTCCAGATTATAGGGAGACTGAGGAGTTCCAGCTATGTAGAGATAATTATGCTAGAGCGGGATGGATGTCGTTTTTATAAAAATTCACAGGATGTCATGAGAGGGTATCTCATTCATTTATACATATTTACGATGGAGAGATTGTGTGCATAGGAAATCAGCAGCTAACAATAAATGAAGCAACTTTAAGAGAGATGGGATTATCTAGCAGAGGAGCCAAGTATTTCAAAGGAGTAGGAATCAATAAATAAATGTGCCAAATATTTATGAAGGAAGACCATCAACACCCTGATTGGAAAAAGGGGATTTCTAGAAACTATATCAAGGAAGAATATCATCCAATGCTTGCTAGTCTTCAACGATTGTTATTGGATAAATTTGTAAGTGCGGACACAAACCGATCTCCCTAGATCCACCTGGATCTAGAACAAAGCAAGACAGAATAATACTCTTTCCCTAGATTTTAACTATTGAATGAAATAGGAGGTAAGAATAATGAACATACATTATGATTGCTTCCTTAGGTCTTTGTTGTTCCAGCTTCGCTCCAATGCTCTTGTGCCATCAAGACCAAAACAACTCAAACCAATTGAAGTAAAAACAACTCAATATATTGAACAATTAATCGATGTATATGATCAAGGAGTTATACAATAAAGTAGACTTAACTTTATGGGAAAGGGACATATTACTGTATTATATTGATGGAAAGCAAAGATTACAACCTGAGCCTTGATTTTGAAAACCTCCTTTCAATGGCTCCTAGCTCTGACACACACACTTGCTCACTTGCATGAAGAAGATCAACCACTTTTGATAACCTTGCTTGAGTTCTCTAGCTGTTGTAGCTTCAGTCCTTCACACAGTCTTTCACTAATTCTCCAATAAGATTCTTTCTTGTTTTCTTGCTTCTAACCTCTTCCATGAGAATCCCCTCAATATATAAGAGAGAATGAATTAGTTACTTGGATAGGAATGATCCCAAAATATCAGGAAATCTAGTACTTAGATAACCATTCGAATGCCATCTCATCCTTATAGAAGATTCTCTTCTAGAAGCTTCGAGAATTCATCCTTTTCCCTTCTTTAGAAAGTGTTTGCACCCTAGTATTTATACACATTGTGAACTTATCGCACCCTGGCTTAAAGCAGCCTGTGAGAATCATGCATTCTCGCAGGCAAATGTATTGGTAGCCTACGAACCTTCCTCAAAAATGTGGTTTTCTGAAAAGAGATGATTGTAACTTTTCTCAGGAGAAAGTTCTAATAAAGAGCCTGAGTACACCATCATTAATACATCATCATGATGACCAAAATCATGGGTAACAATGATTCCTCACTTGTGAAGGAAGTATGTTTTTACCTTCCTATACCATCTTAGGATTTTGTTGCACTTTGAAGGAGGTCCTGAAATTGACTTTCCATACCTTTTATGGATGAGTCTGAACAAGATGGTAAGAGGTGTCAAATCCTTATCTAAAACTCAAAATACTAGTATTTATCACTAGGGTCTTATCAAAATGCTAGTTATACATGAAATTAGGAAGCAAGGGTTTAGTTGGAAAACCCTCATCACTCAACACCTTCCCACAGAAAATGAACCTATAATGGAAGAACATCCTGCCCCAGGTGAAGATAAGGAACCTAAGGAGAAAAAGGGAAAGAAAGACAAGGTAGCTTCATCATCCTCCAGAGCAGGGAGCCAAAAAGATAAATCTAGTGAACAAGTAGGTTAGTTAATAAGACTCTTACAATTCAAGAATCGAAAGGTAAATTCATATTAGTAGAGGATATCTCAACAGTATCACTTGAGGAGAAGGGTCATAAGTCAAAATCCTTGAGGAAAGAGAAGAGTAGCTCAAAGAATAAAGATAAACAATCCATAGAAAAACCTCTTGTAACCATTCCACAGAAAGAAAAGAGGAAAAGGAAACTTGTTAGCACTTCTGATCCATTACCCCCTTATAAAAGGACCACAATGAGCATGGAAAAGAAAGGAAAAATATGTGTAAGTCCTATTATACATGAAAACCCAATAGATCTTACCTCCTCTTCCCTAATCCTACCAATCTAGGATGACATCCCTAGCTTAATTGAGGAACAAGTTACTATTACTTTGTGTGGAATGAGGGAGGAAGTGGAGGAAAGAGAACACATCCAGCCGAAAACAATTGGATCAATGAGGACCTTAACAAAAGGACATATGAAGAAGAAGATTGAGGAGCTACGAAAGAAAAATCAAGAACTAAAACAAGATGTAAATGAATACTAGCTACTGGATAGATATATCAAGAAGGAAAATGAGCAACTGAAGGCAACCAACCCACAACTCCAATATGAGCATGAAGAGACTTCTAATAATCTCAAGAAGGTACTAAGATTCTTACAATACATTTGGGTCACAAAAAGGGAGCTGAAAGCAGAAGCCTCAGTTGTCAACATCATTGATCCACAGGAGTAAAGAGAATGGAGTCTCAAGTTTTGAACATTTTGAGTATGTTTCAGTTGCATGAGGACATGCAATGATTTTGGCATGGGGGAATGTTGAGCCTCTAAATTGACATCCCCATTACCATATTATACTCCTCATTTATACCTTTTTGGACTACCTAAGATGGGATAAATGACAAAGAACACTACCTCCAGTCACTTATAAGGTCATAAGGTAAACTATATTTGAATTCATGCATTTTGTGGTTTATTAAGCTAGTAGACTAAATATTTCATGTAATAATATTTAAAATTGCCACGTGTAGCCTTTGACCTTTGGACAAGTCCGATACTTCTATGTTAGCCCAACCATCCAGTACTTATGTGCCAGATCATTCACTGTCGTGATCCGGTACCAATGTCCATAGAATGTTCTAGTCTAGTACCAACCAATTGCATGTTGTTCGGATCTAGTTCTATCTACCGTATCTCACCTGTCACGTTCTGGTACCAATACAGGAAACAGAGCATGCCAAGTTTAGCTCCAGATTGTGCCTAAGATAACTGTTGAATGTTTATTAAATCATCAAAGTTCTAGAAAAACTATGTTAAGCTAGTTTGGTTATTGCTTCATCCT
>SNQJ01S0175700.1:0-20064 GCA_010110895.2 Picea sitchensis | reverse complement strand
TATAATTATTGGAGAACAAGGTTGTTCTCAATTTTGGTGACTTTGGAGGACAAGGTTGTCCTCAAATTTTGGTGATATTGTATTGGATGGGAGGGATGGTTTTTCCCTCATGATTTATGATGTTAACAAGATTACATAACTAAAATTGTTTCTCATGTATAGTGATGATTCATCTATGATCTTTGTGTTTCCGCTGCATATGTTTTCAGTCAATAATTTCAGTGTAAAGTTGTTCAATGATAAAAGTTAGGGTTTTATAGTTAGATCACTATGAAGCAATTTTCAAATCTGAAATTAGGCACATAGAGTTTCATGTGAAAATTGTCATCCTTCCAATCAATCTATACTTATAGGCTTGAAATTTCATGATTATATTTGTCGTAGCCTGATTATTAATATTGATTTTAGTCATAGTGGTACCATTCAATTTGTATTTGAATCTGGTAAAAAAGGGCATAGATATACTTGTATGCTACATCACCCATAAATTGAAATTCATCCAACTTGCATGCACAATAGAGCACAACATAAAAAACTCTTGTATAAAATGACACTCTTCAATTTTATATGTGCATCAGAATGATGTTTTGCAAATTGTTTGAGCTATATTTTATGGTCGAAATGAACAATGATGTATTTTTATGTCAAATTCCAAGATTTGAAAGCTAAATCATCCCAAAATACAAAGCCTGAATCATCTCGGGATTAAGGCTTCTAGTGGCTCCCTTTGTGGGATATTACATATGCAAAGGAATATTACAATTTAACAGTGCGGATGAGTAGTGGACAGTGTGGACCTCTGAAGCCATAGTGAGAATTTGGGTTCCTAACAAGTACATAGTTATGTTTGATCCCTGAGCTTTGCTAGCTAAAAATTAGAATCTTTTGTCATGAGATTTGAAGCTTATTCTTACAGACACTTAGTTGTTGATTCTTGGTTTTCCTAGATGGAGGCTCCAAAGTTTCTGGTAATTATGTATACTTTTTTGCCAAATACAATTTCTAGGGTTTGTCCACATTATCAACTAACATTTCCAATTTAGTTTGGACATTAGACCCTATTTTGATGATCTGATGCAGGATCCTCGTTACAATTATCTTGAGGATAGTAATTAGTTAAATACCTCAAAATGATTCCCTTGTACAATGGAAATTTATACAATAAATCCAAAGAAAAATAAGCAACATTATCAAACACAATAACAAGAGAAACACAAACCTAGTGATTAAATGTTGTTTTATAATTTGAATGTCTGCTTTCTAATTTACTTGTGTTAAAGGGACAACTTCAACTTGCCAAGTAAAATAATATTTCATGGTTAAAATATACTTGTGTTTCTTTGACGAATGGGGATTTATATCTCTTATATTGTCTATTCCCCACTACTTTAATGGTCTACAAATTGTAACAGATTGCAATGGTATTGATGTTTTCTTGTTTCTTCATGTGTTAATTGACAAATTTTACATTTTATTACATAAGAATGTGCATCTCAAAAGAGAGTAGGCCAATAATTCCATCTCTTAATACCTTGTGAGTTGTAGTCTCATTGGAAATATGACCTATAGCTAGCCCATCATGGAGATCCTTCAAGACTTTTTCAACATCTTCCTTTTCCATACATCTCAATAAAACCCCATCATAATTATTCTGGAGAAGGATGACATCGATCAACTTGTACTAAGTAGATTTTGGTATTAAATCCCTTTTCTCTTTTGAATTCATGTATCTTGGGAAAATCCCGTGATGTAGAATATAGAGGGATATATTAGTATAAACATAAAACTCGTTTTCACATCACTCATCTTCATTTATTGCATTATCTTATGATTCTACAACCATCTGGCATAATCCTTGTCCTCATACAATGTGAGTAGATTTTATCTCAATATAAAATTCCTAAATGTTGTCATATAATTCCACCATGCTCCCCTAATTATTGTTGGGTAAATAATGATCAAACAGAGGGATGAGGTACTATTACTTTCATATGATTATTAAGGATATAAGACCTAAAGTGTTTGACAACTTAATAGAAAGCAAAGGCTTGCTTATCTATGACAAGGTAATTAAGTTATGCTCCTTGTAGATTCATACCCATAAAAGAGATAGGTGCTTCATTTCCTTTAGATTCATTATGTGTTAGCACCACTGTGAGGGAATGATCAAAAGCAAAATTATAAATAAAGAAATCATGATTAAAGTGGTCTATGTAAAATAGGAGCATTAAATATAGCATTTTTAATTTTCATAAAAGATTTATTCTCCTCATTATTCCATTTAAACTCTAAATATTTCTTGATCATCTTTTGTAGTGGCTTAATAGTTTCAACAAAAGAAGGAATAAACTTCCAAACAAAATTAATCTTCCAAAAGAAAGATTGCATTGCATTGCTTTCTTATTATGGTAAAGAAAGATGGGACATAACTTTATTGCGCTTAGGATAAATTGGTATTCCTTCTTTAGATATGATATGACCTAGTAACGTTCCTTTAGTAACAACAAAGATGCTCTTTTGGGGATTTAGAGAAATTCTTTATTTCCTAAACCTCTTGAAAATCTATGTAAGATGTGAAATATGATTAGATATATCTTTTGAATAAACCATCACATCATCTAAATAAACAACAACAATATAGTTGATGAGAACTCAAAAAACAACATCCAATTTCTCTTTAAAAAGTGGCTCCAACATTAATCAATCCAAAAGGAATTCTTTTGTAGGAAAAATTACCCAACTTGGTATGGAACATGGTTTTAAGAGCATATTCTTATGATATTAGGATTTGATTGTATCCTAAGAAACTATCAAGAAGTGAAAACATTTTAAATCTCGATACAATCTATAGAAGTTTCTCCATGGGTGGAACCGAATAGTTATCTTTCTCCAAAGCTTTATTCAAGTTTTGGAAATCAACACAGAGATGAGTTTTTCTAGTTTTCTTTCTAACTGGTACAATATTGGCAACCCAAGAAGAATGTTGGACTTGAAAATTAATTTTTCCATCTAATATTTTTTTAACTCTTTAGGAATTTGGGGTTCAAGAGAAGGATGTATTCTACAAATTTTTTGTTGGAATGGATTGACATCCATTTTCATTTGGATAGAATGTTGAATGATATGTGTGTCGTGAATATTAAGATCACCATATGACCCTGCGAATACATATTGGTATGCATTAAATAGTTTAACATAGGCTCTATTTTCTTGTTTAGAACAACCTCTCCTAAGATTAACATTTTTTGGATTTTCTACAGTTCCTAGATTAATAACTTTGTGACCTAGACTGGAACCATTGGTTTTAACATTTGGTGATCCTTTAAATTTGTTTTGTAGGTCAAACAATTTTTCCTGATTAATAATACCTTTAGGAATAGAGTATTTTTTAGCTTTAGTTAATTCTACCTATCCTCTTCAAAATTTTCTTGGAACTCTTCATCATCAATAACTAGATCCTTAAGATACTCCTCATTGGAGAGAAATTCTAAGATATGTTCATCACCCTCAAATAATTTATAATATGTAATATTATCTAGGATAGATGGTCTATAAATCAACTCAATGGTGAACATGCATGCTTCAAAATATTCTAATGGGGAAACTCTAGAAGTTGCAGTAACTAATGAATCAACAACTAGGTTTTCAAAATGTGGGACAACAGAAATACTAAAAGCATTAAAATTACCAGTCAACCTATGAACTTCCTATTGATAACTCTTAAGATGTGGCAAATTGCAATGTATTGTATTCTTAATTTGTCTAGCTATGATCTTAGAATCTTTAAGCACTTTGCTTTATCTAATTTTCAAATCAATGGTTTTTTTAAGACCTTGGACAAGTGCCTCATATTTTGTAGTATTTTTGGTACAATCAAGCTCTAATATACAAGAAAGGAAACTAAATTTACCCCTTGGATCAATCAATAGACAATTGGCTCTAGCTCCCTCTTGGGATTTGGAACCATCTAAAAATAGATTCCATATATTAGGGGTGTACTTAAAATTTGTTTTTCTTTTGTTTTAAGTATTAGAAGAATTAGAATTTACAAAATTGTTGTTGTAATGTCCCCTTCCAATTGATCATGATGGAGGATGACTCAATAGACTATATGACTCTTGTAGGCTATAATCAACAAGGAAAAATGATTTAAGGAGGTTTATTTGGTGTCACTACAATGATAAATCCTAAAGTGACATCAAATAAAATAACAAATTATATTTAAATGAAATTGGAGGGAAAATAAAGTGAGGGTTTGATTTGGTCAAAAAAAGGGAAAGATCTAGAAGGCCCGGAGGAAGGATAAATAGAGGGGTAACCCTTCTCTTTGGAATTATGATTTTTGGAGTGCTCTTGGAGCCATTATTTCATTTGGGTTTAACAAAACCCTTCCAATATTGCATTTTAGTTTCGGTGGTACAATATCCACCCTAGCTACATAAGAGGGGAGTCCACCTAGGATTTCCACTAGAGCTTCAGTTGGAGATTTATCTTCAGTTGGATGTTTGCACAAGAATTTTTTGAAGATTTTATGGAGAGGTTGATTCATAATTTTGTAGGTGACAGGAGGGTTTCAGAGAGACCATAGTTTAGGGCACCCCCACGGGTTGAGTATGGTGTGTCCCACGAGGCCCCTCTAAACGTCCAAAAGTTGTCCCGTGAGGACCTCTGTGATTGGGTTTGTAGAAAGCCAATTGGATTGGGTTCATAGGGTTATAGCGAGATTGAAGGGACGCTAGCAGAGAAAACGTTGTTGGAACAGAGCATCATAGTGAGTATCATAGATTTGGCATCATTCCAAGTTTCCTTGTATTGTTTATGTTAGTATATTTTTGCATTTGCCTTGCAACCATTAGATTTGTGTGTTTAGGATTTGTTATTACAACCATTAGATATCATTGTATTGTTGTTTTCGTCCATAATAAGATGACATGGTTATCTGCTCTATTTTCTGTGTAATGGATGCATGCAATGTGTTTGTCAATATTCTTATATGAGAAAATTGTTTGTAATGGGTTAACAACAACAATAATACCAATTGTTTGACATATTTATAGAAGGAGAATTAACAATTTTGGAAATCAAACACAAGAAATTCACATAACCTAGTTGGGGACATTACAATGGTATCAAAGATGGTGATCTTGCCAGCCTATGATTTAATGAGGTGTTGATGCCAAGAAAAACTAAAGGATGAGGGAAGCAACCTACCCCAGGACCAGAATCATCAGAAGAAGCAGAAGTAGAGGGAGTTATGGGAGACCATCCTAAATATATAACAATACAACTATTGGAATCCATAGCTAATATGAAGCAAAAATTGACACAATTCCCAACACAATATTTTTTCGACAACCAAGCGAACCAAATCCAAGGACGTACCAATGGAAACCATGCAGAGGCTATCCATAGAGGTGGTAGGACTCCTGAAGGGATTAATACCTATGTGTCGACAAAGAGTGTCTTCCAGGAAGGTAGCAGAAAGGTACCCTGGCCATTATTGCCACCATTCCTTGACGATCATCCTACAAGAGCATCGAAGCAATAAGGAGTGGAAAAAATGAAATTCTACTTTAGGGAGTATCAGTTGCTGGAAGAAGGAGCCCAAACATCCATGTCTTACAATGACTACTACAACCTAAAGATGAGGAACGCGCACACGACATGCCAAAATTAGAAAAATTTCGATCTTCTATGCAAATTAGGGAAGATGATTATCCCATCTTTTTACGAGTATGACAGGTGCATAGCCCAAGAATGGGTACATAAGTTGGACACTTATTTCCGTTTAAACCGATGACAGAGGTAGAGGTGATCGAGGTTCCCACTCTACATTTGTATGGAGAGGCTCACGAGTGGTGTTACCATGGGCTATTAACATTGGATCACTCCAACATCACATCATATGAGGATTTCACCCAAATTTTGATAGACAGGTTCAATAGGAAGGACCATGAGGTCCAATTTAGGGAGTTGGCACAATTGAGATAGAAAAATAAACTAGAGGCCTATGTTACAGAGTTCCAACAAATGGAAGTCATGGTGACTGATGTTTTTAAGCAGAGACTAGTAATTATATTCATGGAGGGCTTGGATGAACCCTTAAGATGTTGGGTGAAGGATTTCAGGCCAAACACCCTATAGGAATCCATCATGAAGACCCATGATATGGTAGACACAATCCCCAAGAAGAAATCGACAAAAACATGTATTCCACAAAAGGGTCAAGTGTCAAAAAATTCCCAGAAGACATGAGTAGGGAAGGATAGGTTGGATGAGGAAACTTGGAGAGAACTAAGGAATAATATTTTCTACAATTACAAGGATCTGTGGGAACCAGGCCATCGATGTATGGGTAAAGGTAAAGTCCATTATATTGAGCTAGTTTCCGATGAAGAGGACGACAATAATGATGAGGGCATTAGACAGGACAATGGCGAGTCATCACATGCTACATAGCAAGATCCATTGTAGGATAGCCCCAAGGGAGTCACCATTGCCACACTTTTAGGAGTCCCTAAATATTACACTTTTAGGGTTAGAGGCATTATGCAAGGGTAGAGGATTACAACATTGGTTTATGGTGGGGCCACTGATAACTTCATTGATATTGCACTCGTCACTAGGAGATAAATGCTCGTGGACGAATTAGGGACTCAATGTGGTAGTAGAAGATGGGTGCAACATGACGTGTACTCAGATGATCAAGGGATTAGAAGTAACATTGGACAACTATACATTGACCGATGACTTTTAAGTCATGGATTTAGCAGATACTCATGTGGTGCTAGGAGTTCAACGATTGTACTCATTGGGAGATATTTGCATGAATTATTAGGACATGAGGATGGAGTTATAGGACAAGGGTGGACAACGAGTCATCCTAAGAGGTATGTCGATAGGTTCCCCCAGGATCACGTCTAATCAATGCATGGAGGCCCTTTTTAGACATGAATATGTGTCTTTAACAGCAGAGTGCTTGATCACCATGGAGAAGCCATCACAAGATTGCTAGCAATACGTTGCAGATATTCAAGCATTGCTTGGAAATCATGAAAGAGTGTTTGAACCATTTCCAGGAAGAAGACCACATGACAAAGGATTTAAGCATGTCATTAAGCTATAAGAGGGGTCAAATCCCATGATCACCACAACCTACAAGCATTCGAAGAGGTTCAAGGATGAAATAAAGAAGGCCATAAAGGATTTTATAGAGATGGGACATATCATGCCTAGTTCTAGTCCCTTCGTTTCTTCAGTTGTACTAGTGAAGAAGAAGGATGGAAATATGAGGATGTGCATAGACTACAGGGCACTGGACAAGAAGACCATAAAAAACCAATTAAAAATACTTAGGATTGATTAGTTGATAGAATAATTGCATGGGGTAGTGTACTTCTCAAAGGTTGATCTGCAATTCAGATACCATCAGATTCGGGTCAGAGAGGAGGATATCCATAAAATAACATTTAGGTGTCACTATGGGAACTATGAGTTTCTAGTCATTCCCTTTGGATTGACTAACACACCAGCTACCTTTCAATCATGCATCAACCATATCTTCAACAAAACCTTGAGGAAATTATTATTGGTGTTCTTCGATGATCTTCTAAACTACAACAGGATGTGGGAGGAACATTTGAAGCATGTGGATGAGATTCTCACCATTATGGAGGAGTAGTCACTTTTTTCTAAGGAAGAAAAGTGCAATTTTGGATTGACAGAGATCCTCTATCTGGGGCACATGATTGGAGTTGAGGGAGTACAGGTACATCAGGAGAAGATCCAAACAATCTTGTATTTTCCCACCTTCATATCACTCACATATCTATGAGGATTCTTCGAGATATGCAGTTATTATAGACGCTTTGTGAAAGTGTTTTCACAATTGGTTTCATCCTTGACATAACTCACCAAGAAGGGGGTGTTTCGATGGTCATAGGACGCACAAGTAACATTCGAAATAATTAAGAGGGTGATTAGAACTTGCCCAGTATTAACACTCCTAGATTTTGTGTAGCCTTTTGTCCTGAAGTGTGACGCATCCGGTGAAGGGATAGGGGAAGTACTGATGTAGAATTGACACCCGATATCTTTTGAGAGTAGAAAGATAAGAGATACAAAGAATATCTATCTGATCTATGATAAGGAGATGTTGACCATCATGCGTGCATTGGCCAAGTTCAGATAGTACCTGGTAGGAGGATGCTTTTTGGTTAGGACTGACTACAACAGCTTGAGATATTTCCTGAAGTAGAGGGATTTGAACAAAAAAAAAATGGGTGATTAAGGTGTAGGCATATGATTTTGACATTCAATATGTAAAGGGGAAGAAGAATAGTTGATGATTCCTTATCCAAAAGACATGCAACTTTCTCCATGATAGAGATCTCAATAGACTGGAAATCCATTATTTTGGTGGAATAATCCAAGAACACCTTCTCTTGTGAGATGATAGAGGGAAGTATTCAGGATGACAGGTACAAGTTAGTAGATTACATCATCTAGTACAAAGACAGGATCTATCTTGTCCCTGAGTCCAAATTCAAGGATAAATTTTTGAGGGAAGTACATGACGCGCCACTTGTAAGGCACCACGGGTATCTCAAAACCTATAGGAAGGTGAGGGAGATATTTTCCTGCAAGGTTCTCAAGGAGGATTTACTTCATCATGTGAGGGAGTGCATGAATTACTAATAGAACAAGTCAGAGTTTACACATCTAGCAGGACTACTTCATCCATTACCTATTCCGGAGCAGAAGCGTGATAGTATTTCCATGGACTTCATCACAAGATATCCGAAGGTGCAGGGCATGGACTTTATCTACATGGTAGTGGAAATTTTGACTAAATATGCACACTTCTTTTCTATTCCTTCATAGTACAACACATCTCAGGTAGAATATTTGTTCTTCGGGGAGGTGTTCAGACTCCATGGTCTTTTGAGAAACACAGTCAGTGACCAAGATAGTAGGTTACTCAACGCATTTTGGCAAGATATATTCAATTTATCCAGGATAAAGTTTAATCCTAGCACTAGCTATCACCCCCAGAGAGACAGGAAGACTGAGATAGTAAACCAATGGATCAAGGGTTACCTGAGGAACTATGTGCCAGGGCAGGAACGAACATGAATAAAGTGGTTGAATATATGGGAGCATTGTTACAATACCACTCATCACATGTCCATTAGGATGATCCCATTCAGGGAATTATATGTCTATGATGCTCCATCTTTTTTGGATTTGGCGTTTGGAGAGAGAAGATATCCCAAGGCCAAACACTAGTTGAAGGAAAGTCAAGACATCTTGAAAGTCCTAAAGGAGAATTTGCAGACCACTCATAATCAACAAAATATGTAATGAGATAGGCACAAGGTAGAATGCATCTTTGAGGTTGGGGACCTAGTCTTCCTCAGGTTGCATCCTTAGAGACAATCATCGCTGAAAAAGAGTGGTGCAAAAAAGTTGAAGCCTCACTTTTATGGACCCTACATAGTGATCAGGAGAGTTGGGGAAGTATCATATGATTTGGAGCTACCAGAGGGTATCAGGATCCACAACACCTTCCATGTATCCTACCTTGATAAGGAATTGGGACAACAGGTCATAGCTTCGTCAGATCTTCCTCTACTATATGAGGAAAGGCAACTAGTTCTAGCTCCCAAGAGGATTGTTGATGTCAGTGAACGAAGGCTAAGGAGCATAGTCATTCGAGAGTACTTGGTTGTATGGAGAGGATTTCCTGCGGAAGATGCTACCTGGGAAGGAGAGAAGATATTACAACACCATGATCTGGAATTGCTCAAGGACAAGCAATCTTGGGAAGGGAGGGTTGTAATGTCCCCTTCCAATTGATCATGACAGAGGATGACTCAATAGCCTATACGACTCTCGTAGGCTATAGCCAACAAGGAAAAGGGAGTCAAGGAGGTTTATTTGGTGTCACTAGAATGATAAATCCTAAAGTGACATTAAATAAAGCAAATAATTATATTTAAATAAAATTGGAGGGAAAATAAAGTGAGGGTTTGATTTGGTCAAAAAAAGGGAAAGATCTAGAAGGATCAGAGGAAGGATAAATAGAGGGGTAACCCTTATCTTTTTAATTATGATTTGATCTCTCATTTTGGAGTTCTCTTGGAGCCATTATTTTGTTGGGGTTTAACAAAACCCTTCCACTACTGCAGTTTAGTTTTGATGGTGCAATATCCACCCTAGTTAGATAAGAGGGGAGTCCACCTAGGATTTCCACTAGAGCTTCAGTTGGAGGTTTGCGTAGGAATTTTGCGAAGATTTTCCAGAGAGGTCGATTCATAATTTCACAAGTGACAGGAGGGTTTCAGAGAGACCGTTGTTCAGGGCGCCCCCACAGTTGAGTATGGAGCATATTGCGATGAGGCCTCGCTAGATGTCCAATAGTTATCCCGTGAGAACCTCTGCGATTGGGGTTGCAACAAGTTGATTAGATTGGGTTCATAGGGTTATAGCATGATTGAAGGGCCACTAGTAGAGCGGACGTTGCTGGAGCAGAGCGTTACAATGAGCATCATATATTTGGCATCATTCTAGGTTTCCTTGTATTGTTTTTGTTAGTAGATTTGTACAATTTCCTTGTGACCATTAGATTTGTTTGTTCAGGAGCTATTATTATAGCCATTAGATATCATTGTATTGTTGTTTCCATCCATAATAAGATGCCATGTTATATGCTCTATTTTATGTGTAATGGATGCATGCAATGTGTTTGAAAATATTCCTATATGAACAAATTGTTTGTAAGGGGTTAATAACATCAATAATACCAAGTGTTTGACATATTTACACAAGGAGAATTAACAATTTTGGACAAAAAACATAATAAACCCACAAAACCTAGTTGGGGACATTACAAGTGCTACTTTTGTCTAGTGACAATTATCTTCCTATAAAGACAATTCAGATTGCTATGTTTCAAGTATGTCAAAAACTTCAGTAACAAAATAAAAAAAATATGAGTCTAAAGCATAATTTCCAAGAATTCAAAACTCTAAAGATGAAAGTTCATTGGTATCCTCAAGATTAGTAATAGTATGCTTCGTGTATCTTTTTCTATCAATTCTAATCTTGTTTGGTTGTTCATTCCATGGAATTCATAGGTGTGACCAATTTGATGCAAAATAACCTTGTAATTTCATCAACCAGTCTCTACTGAGTTGATCCGAAAATGATATTTTAATGACTTGGTTAAGTATTTTGCATGAGTTGATTTACCATTCAGAAATTAAAGAGAAGAAGGAGATTAAATGAAAGAATGTTGCAGCCATTAGAACACATAAAGAACAACAAATTCACATAACAAACAACAAACCATAACGCCAAGAACTTGATAACGAAGTTCACCAAGTGTTCGCTATGTCTCCGGATCTCGCTTCCAGTGGATGACCACTTTATTCCTCTTTCTAATGCTCAATTGCATCAATGCAAGCTTTACAAACTGCTGCAAAAAGGCTTACCAAGCTGCTGCAGATTCTCTTTAGGAATCGATTACAAAATCATCCCAATAATCCTCTCACAATTGGGCTCAAAAGGCCTCTTACATTACAATAAATGGCATAAATATCACTCCTTTACAAGCATTCCCATCTTCAAACCTGCATAAAAACTCCTCCTTTGGGCCTCCAAATGGCTGTGTTTAAATAGAAAATGAGTTGAGGGTTGAAATCCAACTTCCCCCCAACTTTCTAGCCTCATATTTGGGCTCAGATCCCCTTCAGAAGGCCAAAAATCCTCAAAAATCACTAAAAATCAGCTAAATATCCACTAAAATAAGGTCAAAACCCACTTTTGGCTAAAAATTTGGTTAAGCCCCCAAGAATAGGGCACACACCCCTTTCTCTGGTCATATGAGATTCATATGGCCTAGCGCTAGACCCTTTAGGGCCATGTTTCGAGGCATGCCCCTGGTCACAACCCCTATCATATGACATAGTGCCCAACAGGGTGCACCTCCCTTAGCCATGAAAAGGTGCTTAAGTGATATTTTTAAAAAGTGGATGTATTTCTAAAGTTTGGTTCTTATCTTTGTGGCTAGTGCATTAGTGCTAAGACTTTGTTATGTTGATAGTTCATAGGTTTGACTCCCATGGAGTCAGATTACATTTTCCATTCGGCCCTTTTAGGCCCCCATCTAGGGTGACACATGGCACCCTATGGTTGGGCCACGTGTCAGCCCATGGTTGGCCAAAACCATACCATGTGGACCAATCACCCCTTGCCACTTGTCAACATCAAGAACTGCCAAATGTCGAGATCTGAAATGCCATGTGTAAGCTGCAAGAGTTGCCACTTGTTGAGCACAAAAGATGCCAAGTGTCACATGTTGAAGATGCCACATGTCCCTTTGACCCTTGACTTTTGCTGGAGAAGACCAAATTTTCCAACTTCCATAACTTTCTCATACGACGTTCGTTTTTCGATCTGTTTGTGCCACTAAAAATCTTGCGATGAGCACTTCGCGATAATGTCGTTTTCTTCAACATTTGAGAACTCTGATTTTTGAGCATTTCAGGATCCATTTTGGATCATTCCTCCCCACTAAAAACTTTTGGACCTCCAAAAGGTTATTAACCAGACATCAAGTGTGGGATAGGCCTCCCCACTTGTCCTTTGTCTATCAAATATGTCCTGTGCACCTGTCGCATCATAATCAATTGCAAAACAACCATGATAACTGAACACATATTGTTAGCCATTTGCATTTGTTCAGTACATCTTTCTGAACCCACTACCATCCATGTAGAAAACATTAGCAGCGAAAATATTAGAAATATGACTGAAAATGAACTAATATGTTTGATGGGATTGCACGACATTAACTTATCTTGAAGCAAAGTATGATTGAACTCCATCCTACAACCATCTCATGTTCATGCTTAAGATCAATTGCTTTACTTGGCACAATTATAGGTGTATTTCTTGCATAAGCTGCCTTCTTCAATTGTTCCATTATTAGAAGAGATTGGTTTGATTTTATATGATGAGCATGTACAACATATTCAGTTCCCTTCTTAAACAAGTGATATTGATTATGTTCCCTGTAGAAGATTGCTTTGTGATCATATAAATAAGGGCTTCCTAAGACCATTCCACATGTTTATAGCGACACCACATCACATATTACTTCATCCACATACTTAGATGTAATTGCAAACTTTATGATACATTGCTTTGTTATGGGAAATTTATGATCTTTGCTTATCCAATTTAGTGAATAGGGTTTGTGATGCATCTTAGTTTTCAATCCCAATTTCTTAACCACTTCTTCTGAAATCAAGTTAGATTGAGACCCATTATCTATCAATGTATCGATCTTAGTATGTTTCATAATGGACCTTATATGAAACAATTTACTTCTTGAATCAAAACCATCACCAATTTTACTTTTCAAACCAACTGTTGTAATCTTAGACTCATCACCTGAATCTGACCCCAAGTTTGTCGGTCGTGTTGTTGTTGCAACTTTTTGCCTCCCTTTCCTCTCTTTGAACCACTTTGGTCTCTTCTATGGGTGCAATTTCCAGCAATGCTCACCATCGTGCCCTTCTTTCTCGAGATGCTTGCAAGAGATCTTCTCTTCCTTCACTGTCGCTGAATTTTATTTCTTCCCATTCCCTTTGCCTTTTCCTTCTTTCTTTGAAGATGATTCCCCTGATACACGAACTCCAATTTTTCCTGTTTCAGTATATGTTGCTTGAACATAAACCTCATCAAGATTATTAGGTCCAAACATAAATATAGTATTACGAATATAGGCAGGCAAACCTCCTATATACTTCATAAGAGTTTCTTGTGTAGTCAATGGAACATCTAACATCAAAGCCATCTTACGAATTTCATCAATATATTCCTGCACCGATTGTCTTTTTCTTAATTTAATACTTTTCCATTCAATTAAATCCTTCTCCTTATATCCCAATGGATAGAAATGTTTTCTAAGTGCGAAAATAAAATCATGCCATGATAGAAAGGCCTTACCAACTTGTTGAGTTCCATGTTGCATCTTACTTTGCCACTAGATGAGAGATGCGCCTTCAAGACGAAGCGATGCCAATATGATTTTCATTGCCTCATCTTTGATTTGCTGCACATTACAATATACCTCCATTTGACTAACCTAGTTATCAAGTTTCTCAGCATTAACTTTGCCACCATACATAGGAAAAACAATTTTTACATCAAGTTTAAGTAATGGTATATTAGGCTTATGTTTATGAGAATGTTTTCTTAAAGAAATAGTGTTAGAAATGGAACTTGAACTTGAAGAAGAAGAAGATGGAGATGAGGAAGGTGATTTTCGAGGGTCCTCTCCTTCTTCACTTTTGGCTTGCTTTGAAGATTCCCATTGAACCGGTCTCTTCCATTTCAAGTAATCATCATACAACACTTTTACCATGTCTGGCATGGCAAAGCAAGTCTTTTGAAACTCTCTTTCGTTTTGAGAAATTCCTTCTTCTGATGCCATCTACTCACTTTGAGATGTCCTCTTTCTTGATCCAATCTCATTATATCCTTCTACAAGTTATCCTTCACCACAACTTAGCTTTTCTCTGGTAATCATGTAAACTTAAACAACCAACTATCAACTTGCTCTGATACCACTTGATCCGAAAATGATCTTTTAATGACTTGGTTAAGTATTTTGCATGAGTTGATTTACCATTCAGAAATTAAAGAGAAGAAGGAGATTAAATGAAAGAATGTTGCAACCATTAGAACACATAAAGAACAAAAAATGCACATAAGAAACATAAACCATAATGCCAATAACTTGATAACGTAGTTCACCAAGTGTTGGCTACGTCTCCAGGTCCCGCTTCCAGTGGATGTCTACTTTATTCCTCTTTCTAATGCTCAATTACATCAATGCAAGATTTACAAACTGCTGCAAAAAGGCTTACCAAGCTACTGCAGATGCTCTTCAAGAACTAATTACAAAATCCTCCCAATAATCCTCTCACAATTGGGCTAAAAAGGCATCTTACATTACAAGAAATGGGAGAAAGATCACTCCTTTACAAGCATTCCCATCTTCAAACCTGCATAAAAAATCCTCCATTTGGCCTCCAAATGACCGTGTTTAAATAGAAAATGGGTTGAGGGTCGAAATACAACCTCCCCCCAACTTTATGGCCTCAAATTGGGCTCAAATCCCCTTAAGAGGGACAAAAATCACTAAAAACCCACTAAAATAAGGTCAAAACCCACATTTGGCTAAAAAAATGGTTAAGCCCCCAAGAATAGGGCACGTGCCCCTTTCTCTGGTCATATGGGAGTCATATGGCCTGGAGCTAGGCCCTTTAGGGCCCTGTGCCCAGGAGTGCCCTTGGTCACAACCCCTGTCATATGACCTAGCGCCCAACAAGGTGTGCCTTCCTTAGCCATGAAGAAGGTGCTTAAGTTAGATTTTTAAAAACTTGATGTATTTCTAAAGTTTGGTTCTTGCCTTTGTGGCTAGTGCATTAGTGCTAGGAATTTGTCATGTTGATAGGTCATAGGTTCGATTCCCATGGAGTCAGATTACATTTTCCATTTGACCCTTTTAGGCCCCCATCCAAGGTGACACATGGCACCCCGTGGTTGGGCCACGTGTCAATCCATGGTTGGCAAAAACCATAGCATGTGGACCAATCACCCCTTGCCACTTGTCAACATAAAAATTGCCAAATGTCAAGATTTGTAATGCCATGTGTCGATTGCAGGATCTGCCACTTATCAAGCACATAAGCTTCCAAGTGTCACATGCTGAAGATGCCACATGTCCCTTTGACCCTTTGACTTTTGTTGGAGAAGACCAAATTTTCCAACTGCCATAAATTTCTCATATGACATCTGTTTTTCGATCCATTTGCGCCGTCGAAAAGTTGGTGACGAGAACTTTGCGATCATGTCATTTTCTTGAGCATTTGAGAACTTTCATTTTTGAGAGTTTCAGGATCCATTTTGGATCATGAGTAAAAGAGTGTATGCTTCAATGATATCAACCATAGCAATGTCTATAACTTGGTAAACCTTGAGATTAGAATATAATCTGATCAAAACATCCTTCAATTCACCAATTACTTTAACTTTTTATCTATCAAGATAAATGATGTGTGTTGAACATTTAGTTGGGGTAGAATTCAATGTTTTACACAAAAATAATGGCATGACATGAGAGGAAGCACTTGAATCTACGAAATAGTTATGAATGTTCGAACTAAATATTTCAAAGGTCAGTAAGAAATGAGGAATCAAACATTTAGACTTTTTCTTTGTAAGTGTGACATTGATTGCTTCTTTATGCATATTATTTCCAACTATCTTATTAGCATTTTTAATAGAAGTTGATGTTTTCATTTCTTCATCTTTGAAGGCATTCAAAAACAATTTGTGTTGATGTGTGATATTACATATGTAAAGTATCGATATGTTTTCTTTGATTTTATTTAGATATTTGACAATATTGTATTCCAAGACTCTAAATAACATGTGGAAGGATCATGTAAATCAAAAAACATAGGATCATCTCTAGCAGTGGGATTAACAGTCTAACATTTTCATGTATTTGGACTTTGGGATAGAATTGTTTTTTATTTTTTTATTTTTTTTAGATTAGTCGGAAAAAATCATATATTCATGATAGGAGAATATACATGTTCCATACCTTCTCTCAAAAGGGAAGGGGGATTCTTAATACAGTTGTGCCTCTATCCAAAAATACATAGAGGGACCTTACCAAAATCCTCTCATCTTGCATCATCTTAATTAAAGCTCCTATACACTTACATCGATCATACCTGAAACAAAACATTATAGAGCATCAAGATAAAACCTTAACACTCAATAGAGTATGGACTCCATGGTGTGGGATTCCTCACCATCGACAAGCTCATAGTATCCAAAAGTACCTTTAGGACGTTGTAGAGCCTCCTTAGATAGATTTCCAGCTACTATATACAACTCCCTTAGAACATTCTAGAAAGAAATCCAATCAAATTGGTTTATTTGGAATGAAGCATCAGATATCAGGGATGATAGACTTACATTTGAAATTGATGTCGTCCCATTTTCCCAATCTATCACTAACTTGGAATCATCAAAAAACTACATTTTTTTTACTCCTTTCTCCAACGTTATGGTTAAGAGAGTCACGAGGCCACTAGCTCGGCTCTATTATTTGATCCACAACCGTGCGAATATTTTACATGAATATAATGTGCAGGATTGAGATAGAGGACAACCCTGATACCATAGTGGGGTGGGTGGCCTTGTCTAGCCCCATCGAAATAACCCCATGATATACATGTGTCAATATCAGGCATGATGGGAACCCTTGAATTCCTTAACTTAGTTTTTAACTGAAACTTTTTTGACTGATTAAAAACTAGGGCAACACATTGTTTAGGTTGAATCATCTTATCTTGAAAAATCACAATGTTTTATCCCACCATATTAGATTCACAAAGATGCATGGGAGTCCCTCCAAATTGGAGACTCGCTTATCATTCAACCAATCTCTGAGATTACCTTCAATCGACCGATGAGTCCATATGGGAGCGCATTCCAATGCTTTCTCCACCCTCTCCATAACTCCTAATGCATATTCACAGTTTGAAAAGAGGTTGTCATTTGATTCTTCCTCCTTTTTTCACAGGATACACTAGCTAGGGCCATTCCATCCCCTATGTATGCCAACCTCCCATGTGAGAAATATGTTGTTGAGAGCAAGTCATAGGGTGATCTTGCTCTTTATCAGGGCATGTAACTTCCAAAGTCTACTCCACCACCAATCAATTTCTCCCATGAATTTTTCATGTGTAAGAGCTTCATATCCTAATTTCACAGTGTAATCTCCTGTAGCTACATTTATTGACCAACAGAGAAAATCCTCCTTGTTGTCCACTAGATGGATAAAATTGGTAACTAGGATGTCTGCATATGACTTCCATTCCTCCATCAAAGGTCCTGTCAGACCAATTTCCTCACTACTCTTCCATCCTAAACATCCTCTAATATGAGGGTGTTGTGCTTGTGCATCTGCTAGACTATGGATACCTACCTCCTAAAGAGAGGAGAGAATCTCTTGTGAGAGGAGTGTTGAGGAAAAGGTATGAATGATCTTACTCCAACATTTTCAAATCTTACTAGGCTAAGGTAATATAATTGGGATTGTCACCCGAGGTTTACAACCTAAGTCAAAATTATCATTTGATCCACGAGCAATAAGTACAAGGGATCAATGCTTATTTTTTATGATAATTACCCATGTAAAAGAAAGAAAATATAAAATGTATATATACAATGTTTTAGAAAAAGAAACAAATGAAATACCAAATCCGAACAGTATCAAAAAAATACACAAGTGAGACAAAACCAACAAAATGATTTATTTATTGATTTCATTATGAGATACAATAATAATCATATTTTCAAACCCCTGCGAGGGTGTGGACCAAAGTCAAATTTAGAGGTCCCTGATGGGCACCATACAAAAAGACTCTGACAACAAGAGAAGACTGAGACTAAATATCTAGATCAACTTTGCCACAAAAGAATCATTTACTGACTCTGCAAAATACTCCCTATTAGTAATGATTTTTAATCCATAAACAGATTAAAATACACAACTTGCCAAGGATAAATGATCAACCTTTAAATAACAAGTTTCTGAAGTATATGACACAATCTTTGAATCTGGTTACCTTCAATATGACCCTGTTGTCAACAAGAAGGTTAAGATTCCTAGAAAACTCAGAATGGATGAAAAATGATAATCTCACAAGTATATAAGAGCAGAGCTTATATCAACAAATGATTCTCTTTCTCTCTCTCCTTGATCCCTCCTTGTGATGAGATTTTATCTCTTTCAAAACAAGTTGTGGTAGTTTCAACTACCTCTTTAGTGAAACCTTAATTGATTTAAACGCCAATTAGGGACAAATAATAATAGTAAAATAATAAATAAGGGTATATTGAATAATAACTAATAGGTGGGACCCCCTAATTCCTTTTGAAATATTTTAAAGTTTTAATTCCCTCCTTGTTGCTCCACAATTTATCCAAATAATAAAATATGCCACCAATTAAAAACTCATATATCATGCATTTAAAGTTCCTTGTGTCTCCCAAAATCATTCACATGTTTTCCAATAATTAATTTTTTTTTCCATCTAATAAATAGATATATGAGAGATATCCAAAAATGTAATATCATGTTGTCCAAAAATTCAATATCATGTTGTCTCAAAAATAAAAGTCAAAACATAAATTAAACTCTTCATCCAACATACATGAAATTCAAAAACCATATTTTTTGTGTGAGACAGTTTGCCTCTTTTCACTACTTGTTGCTTTGTTTGCTTTATCTATTGATTTAGCTCTTTCAACAAGATGATGATTTGACCCTTGGGGTTGAATTTCACTAAAAACTGGAGACTATGCATCATTCTGTTGGGAATATGAAGTGACTGATTCTAAGGACTCTTTAAAGGAGTTGATTGAGAAGCCACTATTTTGCCTTTATATGTCGGAAGCTCAGGGATGGCGGTCTTCAATATTTTACTGGCATGTGAAGACTAAACAAGGGAAATAACATGGTCAACTTGCTAGGAATGCTAGTTCAATGGAGGTGGTGCAAAATATGAAACCGTAGTTAACAACAACGACGAGCTCTCAAACAAATGACAATACAAAAGGTGGTATACCAATAAAAGGAAATGTGCATAACTCATTTACTCTATGTCGCTTCAACCATAAACCAACCATTAAATGCAACCAACAAAACCTTACACGGTGGTGTGCACTCAACACCAACTCAATTCCAATTTCATGTCATATATCAATCTGTCAACCAAACCTTTGATACATATCCCATACACATTATCGGATAGGAGCATCGTTATTTTTTAAAGAAGTCAAATTAAATAAAACACTAAGTAACTCGAAGTATGATTAATGAGACTTGCATTGTAATCTTGAGTTCATCCATACTTGCGTGCAATGGCCCTAGAATAACTTTGGAACCTTTATACGATACCATTGGTG
>SNQJ01S0175699.1:0-20064 GCA_010110895.2 Picea sitchensis | reverse complement strand
TAGGAATCCAAATAAATTATGATAAGTCAAATATGTTGTTAAATGCAGTTCATGATGAAGAAGTTGCACAACTAGTTGAGGTTCCCTTTGCCTAGGAAAAGTATTGATGTTGGTCTTAAATATATGGGGTTCTAACTCAAGCCAAACTCCTATGCATGTGAGGATTGGTTGTGGCTTATAAAGAAAATCCAAGTGAGAGTTGATTTGTGGTTTAATTAATGGATTTTAAGAGGTGATTGACTCATCTTGATAAACTCAGTCTTTTCAAGCATCTCGATATATTGGGAATCTATAGAAAAATATTGAAATGGATTTTATCCAAGATTTGGAAGATTTGATTTCATTTTCTCTAGTCCACATGGAAGGAGTAAAGGGGAATCCCCCTTGTGAAATGGTCGATACTTGATTTTCCTAAGGAGCTAGGTGATCGGGGTATTCAAAATATCTTTTGGTTTTACGGAGCCTTAACTGCAAAAGGTATGCGGAGGCTAACTCACAATAGGAGTGTATGGGGTAGGGTGATTTATTCTAAGTAAGAAAAGTCCTTTGCGGAATAGATTAGAGCTCCTAGAAAATCGATCTCTAACAACTTGATACGTTGGAAAGATTTAGTGGAACACTTTCCTTTGATTGACGAATGGATGGTGCAGAAGGTGGGAAAGGGCAAGAGTGTTAGGATTGGTGAAGACCCCTGGGTCTGCTTAGGGGATGGTTTCAAACTATCTGATGTTTTGGTTGGTGATCTACATGATCATGTAGTTTACTCCTCATGGGATGCAAGGCTTGGGGAGATGGATCATATTAGAATTATCTCTTAAAGAATGACTATGATGCTAGACCTAGAGGGTAACAAAGCATAGGAATGGGAATATTCCATCGACCTTCTATATTTAAACATGATTTCCTTACAGGAGTAAGAGGAGGACACTATTTTGTGGTCCAAAATGAAAAGTCGAGTCAATACATAGTGAAATTAAGGTATTGGGTTCAGGCAGAAGGACATCTCAATGGTCAAAATAAATGGTGGTGGAATTTCATCTGGTCAATCCATGCACCCCAAAAGGTAAAAAATTTGAGTTGGTTGTCTTTAGAAAATAGACTGTTAACCTAGGACAATGGGATCAAAATATGATGGACATGTTTGGGTCAACACATATTGTGTATGCGGGATGAGGAGTCTGCTCATCACATTTTTGTTTCATGTTCTTTCACACGACATGTGTGGGCATCAATTAAACATTTATAAAGGTTCAATTACATGAATTGGATGGAGAGTTAGTTGATTGGTTAAAAAGGTGGAAAGAAAATGAGATCTCAAATGGTTTTATCTCTTTTCCTCTTTTCTTATTATATCTCATTTGGTGGGCTCAGAATGTAAGACTATTTCAGGATATTCATCCCTCTTATAAGGTGGTGGCAGTGCTAATTTTTAGAATAACTATGGAGCACAAGACTGAAGTCAAAAATTGAAAAATAAAGTTGATATCATTGCCTCCCATGGATGAGAGTATTCCTTGGGGATATTTCGACGAGGCATTCCAAGCGAACCCTCCTTCTTGTGGTGCAAGGGTGGTCCTTTATATTTCAGCTTCTCACTTCTACAAAATTAGATACATGCTCAGAAAAGGTACTAATATGAAGGCAAAGCTCTTAGCTTTATGGGCATTGCTATGTATGGTGGACACTCTCAATTTGAGGAAATTACAAATTTTGGGAGATTGAAAGACTACAATTGATTGGGTAATTGGGCATATAAATATCCAAGTTCTGAGGCTAAAACCTTTGTTGAATCAAATCCAAGTTTTTCTATATTCTTTGGAATGGTCTTCCATTTCTCACATTTACAGGGAGCTCAACACACTGGAGGATGACCTTTCAAAAGAGTCTCTTCTTCTAGATTAAGGTGTTTTCACTTTCCAAGAATTTTTCAAATGACAGCCTTGCGATGGGACGACCTTTATGATGTAGGGGTGTCGATGATGTAAGTTTTACAAGGATAAGGGTTTTTGATGAGAAAAGTATGGAAACATATTTTTTGATATTGTAATGAAGAAAAATGAGTGGACAAAAGAAAGACAACTAATGACAGTCCTTCTAGGGACAACGATATGTATGTTTCCTTTTTATGAAATATAAGTTTTTTCTTTCTTGAAAAAAAAAAAAACTAGGATATCTATACACATATTTTAACTATATATAACCGAAACTAAGAAAATTATATTATATAAAGCTGTGGTCAAGCTAACAACAAAATTACATATACTTCATATCCAAAAAAATAAAACAAAAAAGATAGCTTATGGCATGCCAAATACAAAAATTACATGTGTCCTTGGGGAAAAAGTCCCAATACTTTCTACTACTATAAAGTTTATAGAAAATTCCTAAAATTCTAATAGATTTAATACATATACTTCATATCCAAAACAAGGAAACATAAATAATAGCTTATGGCATGCCAAATACAAAACTTACATATGTCATTGGGAAAAAAGTCCCAATATTTCATACAACTATAAAGTTTAAAGAAAACTCCTAAAATTATAATAGCTTTGAAATACATAAAACTTATCAGAACACATGACAATTGACAACCTCATCCAAACCAACATTTGATGGAATAGAGTCTTCCTTCCCAATCTCCATATCTTCAACCAGTTGATGCATGTTGTCCTCTTTTTTTAACTCCCCACAAATTGAATCCACTAACATTCTTAATTGGAAGCTCTCGATATAGAGTTTCAAAACCATATTTCTCAGCATGTTGCATTATGCTTCTAGAGTAGCTATATATAATTTATGTTTTACCAATGTGCCCATAATTTATGCAAATTGAGAGACAATCTAGTGCTCATGACCACGTACCTTTGCAGTAACTAAAAATATAAAGGTTATATTTCATTGAATTAACTCCTTGTGATTTCACATCACATGTATAATTTCTTCCAGCTCCCTATAATCCACTAGAATGAGATAAAGACCAGGGCCAATGATAAATAGTATACCAAAGCACCAAACTAGGGCCAATAACATACAATATAACATAGGACATAAAAAGAGCCTTCTTGACCACAAGACCCACTTGAAACCCCCCCCAATTCTGCATGTTCTAAGAACTTTGGAGCCTAGAAACCCTTAACCCAATAGAAGATCAGACCAACCATAGAAGCAGTCCACACTTCTTAAGTCTAAAGAAACAAAGTAATAAAGACAATCCAATGTATGAGGGGAAAACCAAATACATACCGATGATCGTAAAACCCCCTTGGGATGATGAAGTATAGGAAAAAAAACCTTGTGAGGCCTCCTGAACTAAAATTAACTACAACAAATATGCACACTACCAAAGTAAAAGTAACAACATCTCTTACCAGACTTGGTCCAAGAATCTGGAATTAATTTCCAAATTCCTTAGAGCATCTTCTGCTCTACATTTCCATAATCCAACCTTGATAATGATAAACACCAATCATCGATTCAAATTTGTGCCTTTCCTTGAAGCCAAGCATGCAGGGGGTGTGGGGGTACATCAATCTCATCGTATTACTTTCCTTGCTTTGAAAATGAGGCCTGCAGGTGTGTGACATGAGAAGATTGAACATGATTGTTCTCACCTCTGGATTCATTGATATTTTATTGTGGTATGGTTTGATGGCATGTGGTTCCATTAATCTTAATTACCCCCACTTTTAGTTTAGTGGCCTCATTAGCAAATATGTTTGCTTGTTTAATTTTCTCACTCAAATAAAATAAAACATAATTTTTTGGAACTTGTCAACCTCCTTATGAGCTCGAAATCTTAAAACGGGGACCCTCAAATTTGCAAATTATAAATGATGGCATGGATTGGAAATATGGAAAAAAAGGCTTGGATAAAGGTGGCATGCAAATAGTTGGTAACTCAACAACAAGTGCACCCTCAACAAAGGTGTCCATAAATGAGACAATATGAGCCCTGTATGTCAAGAAACCCCATGCCCAAAAGTTACACCCCCAATCCACTTCACACTCTCTTACATCACTTAGAAAGCATCTTCTTGGCAAACACTCCTTGACTTGGGGAATGAACTACCCAATAGGTCATCGTGACAACCCTCCCATACTTAAATTTGGAAAGTTGTATAAGGTATTTGAGAATTTGTTTATTTTGAAAAGGGGGGATTTGATGCACACATGTGGGTGGTTCTTTTATTATATATGGATTAATTTGCATGATATGTATGACTTGCAGAGATTTTCTAGGTGGAAGTCTTTTCATGAAGGAACAAGGTTACTTGGACCTTCATTGGGGCATGAATCCCACAGGTTGGATGATGTGCCCTCTCTCACTGGACACATTAGAGAGGAAACG
Source organism: Picea sitchensis (assembly GCA_010110895.2). NCBI lineage: Eukaryota > Viridiplantae > Streptophyta > Pinopsida > Pinales > Pinaceae > Picea > Picea sitchensis. The sequence goes on along the minus strand of SNQJ01S0175699.1, from coordinate 15,713 downwards.
TTTCCTTTGGAGGAACTTAGAGACCATGAGGAGATCACATTCTATCCCCTTGCACCCAAACATTGGCCTTTGGAGGCCTATGACATCATCCTCTAGGACCTAGACATCATATGGGCTTAGGGTTTTTTATGGGGCTGTCATGGTTGATGGTGATGTGACATGGTTTGATGGAGATAGAGACACTTTCCTTACACTAGGCCACTTGATGACAAAACATGAGGTCTTTGGAGGCCCAACGACTTCACTTAGGAGGAAAAACATCTCTCCTAGAAGAACTACGTCACCCTTTTGGGCATGGTGTCGCCCCTAAAAGGGGATTTTCTTTATGTAATTTGAACTTTAGGTTGTAAAGACAAATTTATGAGGTCGACCTTCTTGAATTATTGAAATTAGTGGAAAAATTATTGAAGTGCCTTCATATAAATAGAAGTCACTTCCATTTCATTTTCATCATAACTCTCACTTGAGAATTACATAACATTGGCTGAAATTTTCACCCTATTTGGGAATTTCTCTCTCTCTCTCTCTCTCTCGGTGCATTGTGAATGGACTTACTCATCTTTTGGTGAAGGAAGCTAAGGTTCTATCTCTTGTTTCTTATTCTCTTTGCTAGTGTGGTGGAATATTCTTGGTAAAAGAGGGTTTATCTTGCTATCTCTTGGAATTGATAAGGAATTTTCTGCATATTGTGTTATTTCTGATTGTTTCAAGGTTATTTTGGTCTAAACCCTTGGAGGATTATAAGGGTATACACCCTCCACCAAGATCTATCATTATTGTCTTTGAATATGTTATTTTAAAAGGTTGCTACAAGGAGTAAAAATTCTTACACCCTCGTAGATTTACCTTGCTAGATTTGTTTTCTCTAGGGAGTGAAAGGTCTTACACCCCTAGAGAAGTAAAAAATATTGCTCTTACACAAGAGACTTCATTAACACAATTTATAAAACACTAATCTATTTTCATTGAAGATATAAAATCATCGCATTGGTACACATGAAAAATTGAGGTATTGCAATTGTTCAAGTTGGAATCTATTCTTCGTGTTATAAGCTTGCTTGTGCCCTAAGGGCACCCTCTTTTAGTCAAGTAATATGTTGTTGTAATAAAATTAATGCTACAACCAATAGGGCTGTAGTGAAACTATCCTTCTTTCACTCATTTCTCTCTAATCTACCATTGAAATTTGCTTGTGAACCTAGATTATTCTTCTACTCATTATTGGTTATCTTTTGGATGTTTTACCATTTGGCTGTCATAAAACTTGTTGATAACCAGGTGCGTGACATGATAAGATTGAACGTGATTGTTCTCACCTCTAGATTCATTGATATTTGATTGTGGTATGGTTTGATGGCCTATGGTTCCATTAATCTTAATTACCCCCACTTTTAGTTTAGTGGCCTCATTAGCAAATATGTTTGCTTGTTGATTTTTCTCCCTCAAAAACTAAGAAAACATAATTTTTTGGAACTTGTCAACCTCCTTATGAGCTCGAAACCCTAAAAGGGGGACCCTCAAATTTGCAAATTATAAATGATAACAGAGATTGGAAAGATGGCAAAAAGGGCTTGGATATAGGTGTCACACAAATAGTTGGCAACTCCACAGTTAGTGCACCCTCAACAAAGGCATCCATAAATGAGACAATATGAGCCCTTGTATGTCAAGAAACCCCATGCCCAAAAGTTACACCCCCATCCACTTCACACACTCTTACATGACTTAGAAAACATGTTCTTGGCAAACACTCCTTGATTTGGGGAATGATCTACCCAATAGTTCACCGTGACAACCCTCCCATACTTAAATTTGGAAATTTGTATAAGGTCTTTGAGAACTTGTTTATTTTGAAAAGGGGGGATTTGATGCACACATATGGGTGGTTCTTTTATTAGATATGGCTTACTTGGCATGGTATGTATGACTTGTGGACCCTTGGAGGGGGAATTTGTTTGTCTTTGCAGAGCTTTGCCAGGTGGACGTCTTTTCATGAAGGAACAAGGTTACTTGGAACTTCATTGGGGCATGAATCCCATAGGTTAGATGATGTTCCCCCCTCTCACTAGACACATGCGAGAGGAAACATTTCCTTTGAAGGCACTTAAAGACCATGAGGATATCACATTCTAGCCCCTTGCACCCAAACGTTCGCCTTTGGAGGCCTAAGACGTCGTCTTCTAGGACCTAGACATCATATGGGCTTAGGGTTTTTAATGGGGCTCTCATGGTTGATGGTGATGTGACATGGTTTAATGGAGAGAGAGACACTTGCTTTTCACTAGGACACTTCATGACCAAACATGAGGTCTTTTCATGCCCAACGACTTCACTTGGGAGGAAAAAACATCTCTCCTAGAGGCCTTAAGTCACTCTTTTGGGCATGACGTCACCCCTAAAAGGGGATTTTCTTTATGTAATTTGAACTTTAAGTTGTAAAGACAGATTTATGAGGTTGACCTCCTTGAATTATTGATAGTGGACAAATTATTGAAGTGACTTCATATAAATCGAAGTCACTTCCATTTCATTTTCATCATAACTCTCACTTGAGAATTGCATAACATTGGATGAAATTTTCACCCTATTTGGTAATTTCTCTCTATATTTCTCTCTCTCTGGGTGCATTGTGAATGGATTTACTTGTCTTTTGGTGAAGGAAGATAGGGCATTATCTCTTGTTTCTTATTCTCTTTGCTAGTGTGGTGGATTAATTGGAATTAGATATCCCATAATGATGTTCTAGTGCAATTGTTTTTGTTATCCTTGGATAAGAAACAGGGGAATTCAATCAAGCATACTGGCATCATGAATGGTGTTGACTCTACCACCATATTTATCCAATAATTCCTGAAGCATTGTGGACCAGAATCCCAACAACTTGAAGATATTTTTCAGGACCTTGAGGATGAGTGTTGGGAAATAAGGCTTCAATTAGATCTGATTGACCATTTGAGGGCAGTTTCCTTTGAAAGACATATCCATAAAGAGGAGGAAAACTCCAAGGAAGTACAAGATCTTGACAAAACACCTACTGGAGAGTAAGCCTATGATGGCGAGAAGAACAAGAATTCTCTTTTTTATCCTTTCATGAACAAACATATGAATCACTTTGCATTGAATATTAATCCCTTTTAATGAAGATGCCTTGTAATAGCGTGTCCATGAAGAAAGCCGCCAAGAAGAAAGGGAAGAATTTCGACACAGTGCAACATGTTGAGAACCTGGATGAGACATCAATATCCTTTCTATTGCTTGATGAAGGTGAAGTTGTCCAGTTTTTCCTTCCTCCTACACGAGAACATGAAGAAGTAATCGGTCCCGATGATATGGATGATTTCGTGGAGGACCTCTTCGACATGGTTGGTCAACATATTGACGATTTCATACATGTTGGGAGGCATGGATGGGATATGTGTTATTTCATTTTTTACGGAGATTCCATTTACGACATTGAGGACAACTTCCAGATAAGGAATGGATGAGATTTTCCTTTGAAAGTTTGTGCTTCATACAGGGACGATCAAATTTTTTGGCAGTTTAATGATGATATGATCACAGACCTTCTTCATCTACCCGAGGATGACTTGTTGCAGTGCACTTATGATGATTCCTAGCCATACCTTGGGGGTCATCCTCTTGAGGACTTAGAGCCATTATGTGATGAAGGTTCTCAAACATCTCTGTACTTGATTTTTTATGAACATGAGGCTCTGGTCAGCGTAGAAAAATTGGAGACTCACACTATCGAGGAGCAATGTTTCCATCTTGGGGATTTTTACAAGGATATGTAGATGAAAAGCCAACAATTTTCAGTAGAAGGAGGATTTGTTTCTCTGGACATGAGGTTGTCCCTTACCTTTTATCTTCTTCTTGGGGAAGCCATGAAATTTTATTTCGATCTCTCATCTCCCCTCGATATTCAACAAGCAATGTTTTTCTAAGTGAGGGAGAAGATGAATTGTTTTATATATGTGGTAGTCCTATTCAAAGATGGATCAATCAGGCTTGTGGCTATTCCTTCCAACATAATTTCCTCCCTCCCTCTCACCCATCTCCATGATTTTCTTTCTATGATTGGTTGCATGCTTATCTATTCTCACCGTTATTTTGTGCTTGACTTGTCTTTGTTGTATTACATGATTAACCACAGGGGGAAATAGCTTGATGATATGTTGAGCATTTGGTTACATTGGTTGCATGATTTCACCTAACATCCATAGAACCTGATTTCCATAGGGCCTTGGGCCCCAAGTAAGTAGGTAGGTCATTTGATTTCCCTTGCATTTTGCATTTGTATGCTCATGATAGATTAGTTGCATGTAATATCTCATTTTCATTTTTCTTTACTTGCATTATTTCATAATTGCTTTCATTATATTACATGCCATTTTTTTCTAAAAACACAAAATTTTATTTTTCTAGATAATTGACAATTTTGAATTTGATCATATAGGAAAAGGGTGAGCGAGCCACCCTCGATACCCAACATTTTGTTTGTTTCAGTGTGTGTAGGCATAGGTCTTACCAGGAAATGTTGAGGTTCCCATGTACTCTACGACGAGTACATGTCCCCAATTAGGAGCCAGATGTCATCGCCCATTCCTAGGGATAACTAAGGAGATGATGTCTCGAGGCACTCAGGTTGCAGACATGGAGTACTGAGAAGTAAAAGACCAGGAAAAGGCCCCTATCTTACCACATGTCACCATTTTATTGATGTCATCAACATCCACCACACCAACTTGGTTCAAACAGGAAAAAAGGTTTTGCTCCATGAAGTAACAAGTATGGTTTTATGGTAAGTGTCATTCTAATAAATGAAGCATTTGAACATGTTGCAAAGGGTCCTTTCTTGATTTTGAAAACATTTGCTTGGAAATTATTCCTTTTTCCTCATTTCACCTTGGTGGTTGGCTTGTTTTCCTAGCAAGTGGGTCACCCTCAGTAAAAGGGTTGCTACTAGGGGGTATCCTTGAAGGGTCATTGTACCATTCTCGTCCATACTTGTCATTTTCCACACTTCTTCCCTTTCATCTCTTCATCTTTTGGGTTTTTGGGCATTACTAACCCAAGAAGGACTTGTACCTCATTTCATGGGAAGAGGGGTTGACGGCCTAGAGGAAGATAACAACTACTGTAAAATAATAAGAAACTAATGCTGAAAATAAAGTAAACACATCAAATAAATACCATCAAAAGCCGATCTAACTTGTGCTCTACTTACTTAGTGCTTGCCCTGGTCCCAAAAGTAATGATAAATCTTGGAAACCCTAAAACGGGGACCCTCAAATTTGCAAACTATAAAATATAGTAGGGATTAGAAAGATGGAAAAAAGGAGCTTGGACAAAGGTGGCACACAAATATTTGGTAACTCAAGAGAAAGCACACCCTCAACAAAGGCACCCATAAATGAGACAATATGAACCCTTATATGTCAAGAGACCCCATGGCCAAAAGTTACACCCCCAACCACTTCACATTCTCTTACATGAATTAGAAAGGGTCTTCTTGGGAAACATTCCTTGACTTGGGGAATGATCTACCCAATAGGTCACCATGACAACCCTCCCATACTTAAATTTGGCAAGTTGTATAAGGACTTTGAGCATTTGTTTATTTTGAAAGGGGGGGATTTGATGCACATGTTTGGGTGGTTATTTTATTAGATATGGCTTACTTGGCATGATATGTGTGACTAGTGAACCCTTGGAGGGTGAATATGTTTGTCCTCATAGAGCATTTCCAGGTGGAAGTCTTTTCATGAAGGCATAGGGTTACTTGGACCTTCATTGGGGAATGAAGCCGATAGGTTTGATGATGCCCCCCCCTCTCACTAGACACTTGGGAGAGGAAAATTTTCCTTTGGAGGCACTTAGAGACCATGAGGAGATCAAATCCAAACCCCTTCCACCCAAACGTTGGTCTTTGGAGGCCTAAGACGTCATTTTCTAGGTCCTAGACATCATATGGGCTTAGTGTTTTTAATGGGGCTCTCATGGTTGATGGTGATGTGACATGGTTTGAGAGAGAGAGAGAGAGAGAGAGAGAGAGAGAGAGAGAGAGATCTTGCATTGGACCACTTGATGACCATACACAAGGTCTTTGGAGACCCAACAAATTCACTTGGGAGGCAAAACGTCTCTCCTAGAGGCCTTACATCACCCTTTTGGGCATGACGCCACCCCTAAAAGGGAATTTTCTTTATGTAAATTGAATTTTAAGTTGCAAAGAAAAAATTATGAGGTTGACCTCCTTGAGTTATTGAAAGTAGACAAACTTTTGTGGACAAATTATTGAAGTGACTTCATATAAATAGAAGTCACTTCCTATTTGGGCATTTCTCTCTCTCTTTCTCTCTCTCTCTCTCTCTTGGTGAATTGTGAATGAATTTACTTGTGTTTTGGTGAAGGAACCTAAGGCACTATCTCTTGTTTCTTATCTCTTTGCTAGTGTGGTGGAATATTCTTGGTAAAAGAGAGTTTATCTTGCCATCTCTTGGAATTGGTAAGGAATTTTTTGCATATTTTGTTATTTCTTCTTGTTTCAAGGTTATTTTGGTCTAAACCCTAGGAGGAGTATAATGGAATACACCCTCCACCAAGATCTATAATTATTGTCTTTGAATAAGCTATTTGCAAAGGTTGTTACAAGGAGTAAAAAGGCTTACACCCTTGTCGATTTACCTTGCTAGATATTGCTAATGTATAAATTGTTTTCTACATAAATTTGGCTGTCATAAAAACATGTTTATAACATCACATAACATCCCTCTAAAGATCACCAAACTCTTGCTTTATCCATTGGAAGTTTATCTAGTCATTGCTAGCTTTGTTTCCTTCATCTTATACTTGATTTTGGTGGTTAGTTTGCAACTATTGATATCAATTATTTTTTATATATGTTTCCATACTGCTGTAATTTGGGACAACAAGGACTCTTGATTGATCCCCTTCCATTAAAGGCTTGGATTATCACGATTTGTCTTGTTTTGGGCAGGGATAACATTCTTTTGCAGGTACACAACACTTGGAAACCATTTCCCTTCATACATGACTCATTCTCAAGTATTTCTCCATATTCAAACTTGACCTATAGGGGCACTCATCATTCACCATCTCACTTTCCATCTCAATCCCCCCAGGGTCACTAGGATTCCCCCTTGTGGTGATTTCATCATCACTAAAGCGAGGGGAGTGTCTATATAAGGTGACAGTGGGTAGGCACTCCATAGTTGTCTCACCTTTGTGGTTTGGGTTGGGATTGTCCCAAGCTAAAATCTGTGCAATAACAAACCTAACATATGGAAGATTGTGGAATTTATAGTCAAGACTCATCTTGATTTCAATCTACTCAACTGTTGAGAAATTTCTTGTGAAAACCCTTGCCAAGTGTTGTGTGTGGCATTATCTTTAGGTATGGATTTGGGTCTCTAACATTTCTTCATCAAACAAAATCTAGAAGGGGGGAAAGATGGTTGTCCATAACTCCATGTGCTTTTCCTATGAGTCATAGGACTTGGAAATTTCAATTTGTTATCACAAGTGTCTCCAGGTTGATAACCAGGTATCCATATCCATTTTGAACAATAGAAGTTATAGTTTGGATGCAACATAGAAAACTAAGTATGTAGAGGTTTTGGAGATAGAGACCCTATAAAGAAATAGACTTCCACACTAAACCAAACATGAAAGAGAAGACAGGTTTAAGCAAGAAACAAATGACAATCAATCACACAATAAATGGAGATTTTACCCTGGAAACCGAAACGGTAAATCCAACATTCCTTGAGTGAATTGATCTCTTGTTGTTTTATTCATTAAATGAATAAAGAGTTACATGAATAACCTTGGTCTACACCTAAGACACAATCTCCATCATGCTCTCTTTCTTTACACAAGAACAACCGCTGTTATTGGATAAATTGGTGAATGTGGACATAAACTAATCTCCCTAGATCCACCTGGATCTAGAACAAAACAAGATAGGACATGACGCTTTCCCTAAGTTGCTATCATTAAATTTACTACCAAAGAAGAAATATATGACATACCTTTAGCTATCGCTTCCTTATATCTTTATTGTTCCTTCTTCGCTCTGGTGCTATTGTGAGATCAGATTTGCAATGACAGAAACCAACCAAAGTGAAAGCAACGATGTAGATTAATGAAAACCTAAACATGTGATCTAGGAGTCATGTAACAAAATACTAATGATTTTATGGGAAATAAACATGTCACCGTATCATATTAAGTAAAAGTGGAAGATACAACCAAATTGCCTTGATGTCCCAAGTTCCCTTTTAGTGGTCCTTTGTTCCAACACACACATACACTTGCTCCAAATTTTTATGAAGATGGAACACAAAAGCTTGATGGACAAATGGAGGCCTCAATCACCAGTTGTAACAGGATCCTTCACATAGTCTTCAACCTATTCTTTCAACAATTCTTTGCTCAATCTTTCTTAACCCTTCCCATGAGAAGCCTATCATTATATAGGAGAAGGTGAAGTGGTTAAAAGGATGAGGATGATCCCACCAAATCATAGAAGCCAGTAGGATCACAACCATGTGAACGCCACCTCAACTTCGTGAACTTCTTCCTTTCTTTAGCTTCAAACGCTGCAACACCCTGTCCATATAACAACCTGCGAAAATCTCGCAAGCTAGGCATAGAGTAGCCCGCGGAAATCAAGGATTTCTGCACTATGTACCACTGTCATCTTGCGGCGTCATTCTAAAAACGTACCTTGTAGGGGAAGAACTCAGTCATTTTCCTCATGTAAAAGATTGTTTTGAGAGCCTGAACACATGCTTGTAGAGTCATCATCAGGGTGACAAAAATAATGTGTAACAAAATTCCCCCCAAAGTATGAGGCTGGAACTCGTGACATCTGAAATAATTTGTGAAATGCGTGTGTGTGTCGGGAACAAGGAGCACACCAATCGAGAATCTGCAAACAATCAAGCATCTGCACGATGTTACACCATTTATGAGTTAGGAATTCCCATGCTTAGACTACAAATGATTTGAGTCATAAATGTCAGTCATGGCCACCAATTATACAATGTGGATCCATGTCATCAAGACGATGCATAGCCACCAAGAATACACTGTGGATCTATGTGTTTAACAAACTCGAAATCAGGACATAGTCACCAGACATACAAAGTGGATCTATGTGTCAATACAAATCGTAAATACTCCATCGCAACCTGGACCAAGGTGATGAGATCCAGGGCCTTCAATCCCGTCGTCTGTAAGCACGAATATAACCATGTGATTACAGATGTTGAAGTTGAACATGGTAGAAACCACTTGATTACCGGTCATTGATGAAAACCGTTAACAAGTGAGAGGGAAATCGCCATTGATGTCAATGATTCCTAAGGTACATTAGTACAATCCAATGAATGTGAATAAATGAGCTGAAGTTGAACACTTGAGGGAATCTTTCGATCAGGGACCAATGACGTGAATCGATTGTCGAAAGCGAAGAAACCTACCATTGAGGCATGCAGGCTCTAAGGTACTAAAATGATTTGTAGGTCTCGTTCCTGGATAATGAATTGAAGTCGACAAGAAAAGAATCATCACATGAGGTCCTTGATGTATCCCCCATCAATGACATGAAATAAGTAACAGATTTAGGGTAGATCAAAATATGAAAACAATTTGAAACTGACACAGGGAAGGCCGACATGGTAGGAATGGACAATTGCAGATGGTCGATGTTGTCCCTTGACCAAGTTTTGGAAGTTTCTTGGTCACGTTGACCTATTTTGGGACTTCGACAGCTTGTTGAAGGAGGAGCGCAGGACAAAGCATAGATCACGGGATCTCGACCCCCTTTTGGGCCCTTTTTTGGGATATGGGAATATGTAACGGGAATGGGATGTTGGCCCATGGGTTTACCCATGTTTAGGCCTATTTTGTAATACATATATATATATATATATATAGATGTCTAGGCCATAGACAAGTGGGGTTTTTGTAGAGAAGTGCATATATGTGATGATATGCTAAGTGCTAAAGGCTAAGTTCTAGTATGAATCATAAAGGCTTTGTGCATGATTGGAAGAGACTTGCAGAGCTAAGTGCAAGTGGAGGTAATCGGTTGTGGAAGGCTTTTTGTTGTAACGCAAGGAAGAAGGATATAGCGAGCTGCACAGATCTTCTATCCTATGCGAAGAAGGGTTCTGAGGCTCCATGCTGTAACTGATTGACTGAGATAATAAAGAAGAAGAATTGGTGGGTGTAGCTTCAGGGTGGGGGTGAACCACGTAAATAGTGTGTTATGTGCTTTGTGCTTTGTCTTGATCTGTTCACATGTTATTTTCTAAGTGCTTTGATAAGTTTAGATAGATATACTTCTTTGTGCTTATGATATGTAAGAATATTAGATCTGATCAAGATAGTCATGCTTAGTGCTTGATATGCTCATTTTGATCCATTTATATATGCTAAGTGCTTAAATACTGTAGATTAGTGTGAATGATGTGAAGCTCTGTTCTATCACCGAAGTGGATATTGATTGCATGTTGAGGAATTGATGGTGCTAAGTGCTTCATTAAGTGTTATAATCACAGATATGTGTCCCAGCTAAGGTTGCAGACACTTGAGTCTTGCAACCACCCCTGCCTCTACCTTGGGTGAGACTTCATCTACTTCGCAGGTGTCACCGAAAGGGTAGATAGTTAGGGCTTTGTTGGTGCATTGTTGTAGCGTTGAACCCTGGGTCTACCGCTATGCCAACAAATGGTTTTGTTGTCAGGACCCAAAAATATGATTGCTGGGAACTGAGAAAGAAGAAGCTTTGTGCAAAAATTTGACCTGAAAGCTTTGTACGTAGATCTGTGTCATAGTGCGCAGTGTTCTACTTGATCTATAAAACTCTGTGCTGAAAGAAAGAAGCCTGATCTGAAGGAAAGGAGGTCGGATCTGAAGAAGAGAAGCAATATATGAACGCTTGGTGCTCTAAGAAAGGTAAAAATAAGAATTTATGATTAAAAGAGGTAAGATCTGCAAGCTTTGTGCTCTGAAAAAGGTAAAGATAGTGAAATTTTTTAGATCTGAATGCTTTGTGCTCTGTAGAAGTAAGATAAGTGGAATTTTTTGTTTCTAGAGTATGGGTCTAGGTATGTTTAATAGAGTCTATCCTAGTTTGATAACTAGGGTATTAATAGATAAAAAAATATTTGACATGACTAGATCTGATAAGAATAGTGAAAGATATGTTATACTGATGCATAGAAAGAATGTTTGGACTAAAAAATGGATGCAGGATCCTAGAAAGAATTTGTTACAGGTTAACTACCATGATCCTAGTGCGCAGTACAAAAGAAGATGGGGATCATTTAAAATAAAGAGAGGATTAACCCTGTGTTACAGTTGCAGAAGACCGGGACATCTGGCTAAGGAATGCCCTGATAGAATACCTAGTTGCCTCTGTTGTCAAGCTCTAGACCATGAAGTACTAGATTGCCCTAGAATGATTTCTAAGCTTGAAAAAATGAGTTTGAATCAAGAAAACCCTAAGGTAGATGTAGAAATTATGGCAGAATCCCAGAAAAGATCCAAGCAAGCATTGATACAGATGAAAGAAACCCTAAGTGACCACTGACATGTCAGCCTATGAGAGATCTTCAAAGAGAAAGAATGCATCGAAGCAAGAATATGAGACTTTGACATTGACTGTGTTCAAGACGAGGAATCACAGGTGAATATCATGACAAAGAAAACTTGGGAAGCTATAGGGAGGCCTACTATGATTCCCTCATTAGGAGGAATAGGGTTATTCAGAGGAAAGCTAGTAAACCTATGTGGAAATCTCGCTCAGATACCTATGACTGTCAATAGAACTTCGACAGAAGAAGATTTTGAGATTATTAAATTTGTTGAAGATAGCGTGGTGTTTACCATGTTAATAGGAAAACCTTGGATTAATAGAGATCAAGCCAGACGAAAAGAAGAAGTAGAAGTTTTGGAACAAAAGAAACAAGAGTTAAAATACTTTATGACCAGAAGGATCGCGCACTTGATTGAAGAACAAGAGAGCAAATCACAAATATTTGATGATAGCAACCTAGATTTTGAAGCTAAGGGAACACTAGAGGATCCATAGAAGATTGAAGTACCTATCTTAGATAAAGAAGAAGTATTATCCAAGAACCCTAGGGGATAATCTCAACAATGCATAATGATTATATCAAAAGAAAATGAGAATCATAATGGGAAAAGAACTACCAAGACGAAGCTCACTGGAAAGAAGGCTAGAAAGTTAGGAAAGAAGAGGGCTAAGACTGAAATGTTACAGGAGGTTCTAGAGGAGACCTCGCAGAAAGAAAAATTCCAGAATTGGAGCTTTGTCGGGATATCAGAACAACGACACAAGGCACTTCGTCATGACAAAGTAATATAGCCGTTGGGATCGATATATCCATTCGATTGACGCTCCGAACGGGCAGAAATACATTTAAGGTCTGACACCAGACTGTTAGACCATGCCATAATAGATCGAACAAGAATTAATGGAAGCTCATACCCATTGGAAGTGAACTGTTGTCACGTTGCCTATTTATCTCATCGCAACACGCATCGAGAACACTTTTTCTAAGTGAGAATTTGAGCCCGCAACCCAAGAAAATTGTATACAGTGATCATTGCCCTCTTGCTGTTTATTCTAGTGTAGTATTTGAGTTAATTGTGAACCCAATTTTATTAATCCCTAGAGCGTATGTCCGACGTGCTCACTGTAGTTGAATAATCAGTAAAAGAAGTACTCCTTGACTTGATGATTGAAAGAGTCATGTCAGAGAGAGGATTGTCTACCGGTCTACAAGTATTATCGACGAGAGGACTGTCGACCTCTCTGTCCACTACTTGAGCCGGACCATCACGACCCGAAGATGAGAGACAAACTAAGCACAAGGATGACTTAGCGAATGCTAAGCTAATTTCAAGCATTCTAGCCACCTATCTACCACCTCTGAGTGGCGCAATAAACTGAGATAGTGTGCCCAGAGACTTTGAGTACACCTTAGTCACTGCATACCTCCAGAAAGGGATACGCGCAGACCAGGATAATATCGCAGCGTTGAAGTTTAATGACTTCAAGCTCGGCAACAGGAAAGTGTACAACATGCTCGCCCCATATAAGTATCTGACCATAACCAAGGGAAAGAATTCAAAGATTGTTCCCTAGCAATGGACGATGGGCCTCGCGCAGTCCACCCTACTGAATGCTATGAAGATCCCTCAATTCGAAAGGCACCAAGAAGTGAACGCATGCGTCAAGATATTGCTGTCCTGTTACCACAGAGGATACTTGTGGTTGAACCACTGTATCACAGTGGATCCGATGCTGATCAATCAGATCACAGGGCTTAGTATGCAAGGCCCTAACCCACAAGATTTCTATCCCGGGAAATCCATGGATCACGCTCTTGCACAAAATATTAAAGACACCTACAGAGATGTCGAAAAGGGGACGTGAGGCTACAAGGTTGCCTATATCCAGAGCGACTTAGTGCGCCTAGCCTATTAATTGATCGCAAGAAATCTAGTTCGCAAGAACTGACCCACCCAAGTGACTGGATTTGTAGTTGACCTTGTAGGAAAGTGCACGGAGGGCCTACAAATGAACTGGGTGACGTACCTTGTAAACCAGCTGGAACTGGACTGCAGGGAAGCAAAGGACCAAGGATATGAGTTCCACTTTAGCTGGCTTCTCATCTTGATTTCTTTCATTGCATGGGAGATGCCGGAAGGTGCGACCTTCCCGGACATCGAGCCCTTTGAACCTCTGGCCGCGAAGTTCAATATAATGTGGTACTCCAGTGACATGAACAAGCAGTGGCAATCAAATTCCATCTTCCACACATATTACAACCAGTTGAAGGTATCCATACAGTCCATGCCTCGCATAACCAAGAACACTTTCCACAGATTTAGGCCCTTGATGAAATTCAGTGCAGACCACCATTTTATCTATATCACAGCGCACGCTGATGAGCATAAACAATAGCCATAGTATTACTACAAGTCGACGAAGGGTGACTTGGAAGAAATTACCAAGGACTGGTTGGAAGACCTCCTTGTTCTATCCGACTCTGCAGAGATGTCTGATATTGACAGCCCATAAGCAGCATAGTATACAACCAGACCTAGTAAGATAAATAAGATCGAAGAGGTCCATGATTTAGATAGCGCATCCGTGAAGACCGCTTCCATCTCAACAGAGCAAGGAGGAGATGGCAGAGAGATATATGTCACATAAGTGGAACAAAAGAAAGGTGAGGTTACACCACCTAGAGACAAGGAGGACCCCTCGAAGAAAAGGAAGGTTTCCTTGTCCAAACCTTCCTCCCGAAAGAAAATGAAAGCAACCAGGACCAAATTTGAGACCACCCTCCCCTCATACGACTTTGACTTCATCGTCGCAACACTGAGTGATGCTTCACTGGAGATAGTAGAGAAGCAAGAAGCTAAGCATGAGGAGGTGTTCAATTGGATTAAGGACAATCTCCAAGGAGTGCAACAGGTACTACAGTCCAACCGCGCAGTTTCCACTATGCCAATGCCATCGGAAACACCAGATCTGGGAGATGAGCCATCTCAACTCCACCAGATCACTGATACAGTCGAAGCTCGCCTTCGACAAGAACAAGAGGAGAAAACGCAAGCCACCCAGGCTTTAGCACAAGTGAAAGGAGTCCTTGAAGAGAAACGCAGTACTGCAGAATGAGAGAAGCTTGCTCTCTAGGTTAAGTTCGATGAAGAAAAAACCCAGCTGCATAAAGAAAATGAACAATTGCTCGGAGAGCAACTCAAAGTTAGGGAAACGGTCAACAAAGAACTTCGCTCTGTGACAATTGTCGAAGTAAAGGCTGAAGAGAAAGTCCCATAGTAGGTGGTGCAACTCCAAGAAGTAATCGAACAGCTCCAGCAGCGCATCGCAGATCTAGAATTACGCACTGTGACCAAGACCCCACAAAACGTAAGGGACCAACGAGAAGCAACTGCCCACAACACAGTTGACAGATTAAAATATCTTGAATTGGAATGCAAGCAACTAAGTAACCGCAACACCCAGACACATGAAAATCTCACCGAGAACACGAATTTACAGACACCAGAGTCGCAGCTCCAGGAAGTGAAGCAACACACAGATACACTACAGGCACAACTGAAGGCCCTGTCGGCTGTAGAAAGAATGAAGAGGTCTCAAGAACAACACACAACTCAACAATAGATCCCTATGCTTCAAATCAAAGTGATGGAAGTCACTCAACAACTTAAACCTGTGCAAGATAAGGCATGCCTGTTGTTTACAGAGGTAGAGAGCCAAGGAGCAGAGTAAGAACAAGTTGTCACCACAACAAGACAACGCCTAGAAGGGCTAGTGAATGACACACTAATCTAGGAGTTCACTGAATAAGAGGCCACAACAAAGCAACAAGTCAAAGAAGCTCGAGCCAAGCTCGAGGCATTCGAGGCAGAACTGCTCAGACCAAAGTGACTCGGGATGAGTTATAGGTGAGTGTTGGGGGCCTGTTGGCCCTTGACCAAGTTTTGAAAGTTTCTTGGTCATGTTGACCTATTTTGGGACTTTGACAGCTTGTCGAAGGAGGAGCGTAGGACGAAGCGGAGATCACGGGATATCGACCCCCTTTTGGGCCCCTTTTTGGGATATGGGAATATGTAACGGG
>SNQJ01S0175697.1:0-11340 GCA_010110895.2 Picea sitchensis | reverse complement strand
ACAAGGCAATTTTTGCTTCGGGGGCTTCGCCCCCAGACCCCCCAGCCGGGGGGATAGCCCCCCAAGACCCCGCAAAGGGGGTACCCCCCCTCTGCACTCCCCCGCATGGAAGAGTGTACATACTTATGGGGTGTAAATACTTCATGGGGTATAAACGTGGCTGAAAGCAAGAAGCTCTGAATCAGGAAGATAATCAGGCTCCACAACCAACACCCTCACCTCCTTGCACTCCCTCATCCGCCAACTCGTTGACTACACATCACCCTTAGCCCTTTTCCACCTACAAATTACTCCCGCCCCTTTATTCACTCCTACCCTTCTCCTTATCTCTCCACCCTCTCCACTACTTTATCCCTTATCCTCCCATACTTATCCATATTTCAATCTATGGTGTGGGCAGACACCCACCACACTCTTTTACCCTTCCCCCTCACCTTCCTCACCCCCTCTCTCGCTCCTACATTTCTCCTCCCCCACTTTCGTCATCTACATTTATCTCCTTTCCCCCTAACTATTCACAATCCTTGTCGGGTTCGCGAACACTGACCACCCTCAATCCCTTATTCACCTCACTCCCCAACCCACCAACCCACTCCCACTACCTACATTTCTCCTCCCTCACTTTTGTCGTCTACATTTATCTCCTTCCCCTCATATAAAATCTCATCTACCTTCCCATACTTAACCTCTTTTTGAATTTTTCACCTTTAAAATGTGAACCAATAATAATTTTTCACATGGCGCATTACTATTTGGTGGGTTGTGGAGGAATGACACATGGAATCCAATAAGATCATTTCATGTGGAACCATACAAAGAGGGACATATGACATGATCGGATTGAATGATGTGACATCCAATCAATTTCCAAAATGTGGCGACATCTTATTGTATGACTCTTCATGGTGACTAGGTGTGAGGTGGACAATGACAGGATTCAAAAATTATTATTTTATTCAACAATTTTCTACGGAGGTTAAACCCCTTATGCTCCATAATATTCTTCTCGTGTTTCTTTCTAAGTGTATGAAACACTTATTATTATATATCATGAAGAATATAATATCCCAATGCATGTGGGATAGAATTTTAAACCAAAAATTCAAATTTTATGAAGGGAAGCACGAAAATCAATCCAAGGGTTGAGATTTGCCCATCAAATTTGATCAACGGTGGCTGAGTGTTAATCTTTTGGAGGACATAACTTGAGCTCCGGGTGTCAGAATCACACAAAATTTATACCATTGGAAAGGTATTTTGACATAGAATATGATGGTACATGTTTCAATCTAAGTCAACTTCATTTTTAATGGGCTTACGTGACAACTCAACTTCACGATCTCATATCTTGAGATCCGGGCGATGGATTTGCACAAAATTTATATTGTTGGATAGATAAGACGATGAAGATAAAATCAGAAGTGGTTTCCATTGATAAAAATTTAATTATAACTCCCATTAAATTAAAACAGAGTCCTCATATTTTAAATGGAAAATTAATTAAATTGTGAAAATAAAAGTTTATTTTAAAAACTTTTATTCAAAAAGGAAAGGGACCCATTTTCAATATACATATATTAATGATGTGAGTTCATTAATGACTAATTAATGAGGCATTAATTAAATTTAATGTGTCAAGAAGAAACTTTTATGGGAATTTCTAGAAGGGAGAAACTCTAACTACTCAAGTAGTTAGAAAATCTCATCTTAAAAAGAGAAGAGAGACTTCATCTAAGGTTCCAATAATCATTATTGTCATGGGGGCAGGGTAGAATATCAGAGGAAGAAGAAGGTTCATCCATGGATACACAATCAATCTTTTGATCAAAAGAAACAAACATCCATCTTCTTCATTCTTTCTATTCATCTACACCACTTCTCATAGCTTTATGATTGAATCTCAAAGTTGGGTAGAAGGATGAGTTTTTGAGTGTTTTTCTTGTATTCTTCTACAAACTTTTCTTTTATGATCATGGAGTATTTGCAGCCACATATATGGCTATCAAATTTTTGGTAATCAAGAACAATTTCTCATGAATAAACTCCACAAATAATTGCTTCGGGATTGATCTTGACTGTATCTTGTAACTTTGAGTTATAAGTATGAGATATTTGAGGTTGACCTATCAATTTCTCTTTCATTACTAATTGTAGTACTCTATTAAAATTCTTTGAGATGATCAAATCATTCTCTCCTATTTCTCATGAATAAGATATGTATGTGTTTATATACTATTAATAAGAGTGTGTGTGATGTTGATCACAATTTAATTATGATGTTGAAGCCCTCCTTCAATATTTTCTTATTGTAAAAAGACTTTTTGTTGCACATAAAGATCATATTGGGTTATTTAAGAACCATTTTCATATAAATCTAAGAAATAAATATTTGGGGTTTGTTTCCTATCACTCTCCCTAATCCAATATATTCAAAGATATTTATTTTCGACAAAGAGGAGAACCACCTCTCTAAAAGCAAAGGGGGACTAATGTCCTCGTGAGGTTGTCATTTCGATCCTGAAGGATTCAAGTGTCAACAACCTCCCAATCAACCTCTTAGCATAAAAGATTGTTTTTACAGGGTTGGTAGCAACTTGATTCTTAGCAGGTTGCCTGAAGAGGCATTCATTTTGTATGAAGGAAACCATGGAGGGAGTAGTATGATTMTCCTATTTGTTGGAGATGATATTAACTCTGTCTATATCACCATGCCAAATACCCACATCAACTTTGTCTTGATCACCATGCCAAATACCCACACATGTAAGTGGGTTCTAGATTGTTGTCGATAGCCTTACCACCACCATCATTATGAGAAGAAGCCATGGATGGAAACAATGGATTGAGGGAAAAGAGGGACCTGCACATCCAAAAAGACAAAACAAAGTGAGGAATTTATATTTCATGAGAGATACAAGATGTTCAAATGTAATTTTTCTATCTCGAATGAATTTTGAGTGCCTTCTCTTTGTTTTATTAGTCTCCTTTCCATTTGAGAGAGAGTTCATGGATGAATCAAAAGAGGAGTGGGAGAGCTGGGAGGAGGATCCAACATTCCAGTACGGTACATGATGTTGCTCTGTCATTTGAGAACAAGTTCCTCGTTAAATCGAAAGAGGAGTAAGGATACAGAGTGAATATTTTTCCCACAGTAAGGACTTGACCGACGATGGGGTTATCAGTGGGATTATGGAAACTTTTCCACAACTCTTTTTCTTCAAAACTAAATTTCCATCACCACTCATTACAGCAGACACCACACCTTTATTTGTAGTATCACTCTTTGATATTGGGCGGCCCATCCCATTAAGCAACACAAAGTCTCCATCGCTCTGAATTGAAACTGGGCTCCTTCGTCGACTTTGGCAGTTTTTCTTAAGAAAAAATTAAGACAATATTCATTGTCAAACAAGTCTATGGGGTTTCGAACCAACGAAACAAAGTGACACCTACGCTTGAGGTTACACATGGAGTACTACTAGCAGATGAAACTTGGAAAACCACCAAGAGTGACACTTGCACTTGAGGTTACATGTGGAGTGTGTTGGAACCTGTGGACAATGATAGAAGATTTGGTCTACATGTCATGTTCGATGGAGTCTCTATGTTTTTTGTTCAACGAACATAAAAGAGATAAAATGACAATGGCATGTGCATCTCAAGTGAGATAAAATAGTCAAAGTATAGATCTCCATAACAAATTCCATATTAACACAAGTAATTTATAAATATGTGAAAATCAATTTATAAACCCACCATTCATTGTGGACTCATCTATAGTAATGTAAAAATAAATAATTAAAGCGTGTGTGTGTTGCACTCCTTGGGAGGGTTCCTTACACTCGGATTAAGATGTGTGGATTAACAAAAAATTATTTTTATTTTTAAATATATATTTTAAATTTTATTAAACTAAAAAGGTGATATAGGTTTTTTCAAGTTTTTTTAATTCAGAATTATAATAGGATATATATAGCTTAGACAATGTCATAATAATATAAATTAAAAAAGGAAAATGGATTCTTAGGCTACTTGATATGTGAAGAATAGTGCCAACTTTGTTGGCACAGAAAATGCATTCCACAGCAAGGATTGTTCTAGCTGTGGAATGACCTTGATGTGTCAAAGCCCATAAAATGCATGAGCAGAATGTCCCAGTTGGTCCTAACTGGGTAATCAATTTTGTTATGGAAAGTTGTCTCATTGGCAAGTTGTCCAACTAGGTAATCAATTTTCGTTATGGAAAATTATTTCGTATGTTTCTTTCTGTAGCCATAAGCATATCTACAGATCCTCGTACTCTTTTATATTGTGTGCCTAATATTCAGGAGTATAAAAAACCATTGAAAATGAGTACGAAAAAAAAATAGAAATGCCTGACCACGAATAGTGTTGAGTGCTACAAAATGAAACAAAAGAAAAAATGTTGAGAAAACGTGTAGGTTTCGATAGAGATAAACATTTAAACATCTGAATTATACAATTTATTACAAATAATCAAACGTAAATGCAAAAACTCATCTAAACATATGAGGCTATATGTGCATCCCAACTGCTTGATATTCATCCAATAGAGGTTGTATGTGCATCGCAGCTGCTTGATATTCGTCTAATAGAGTTGTTGAACCAAACTCAACTCCCAGTAAGCTCTTACAATCACCGGCTTTCCCATTCTTGTTAAAACAAGCATACAAAAATGCATATTTTAGGTCATTTGAGCCATACTTTAGGCATTACCCTGTCACCCATAATCAAATCAAGAAAAATGTATTGTTGAAAGTTGAAGATGGAACTTAATGTTAGAATCACAGTTTTAAAGAGAAGCAAAAGATATACAACACCACCTTAAAACATGAACCATAATTCTTGAATCCCGGAAGCATACTTTTGAAAAATAACAAGCCCAAACATGCCTCAACTCACATGGGGGTTTCTCATTTCATCCACGGACATGGTAAGTGCATATCCACATGTTTTGGCACCTTATGTAACCTCTTTCCCATGCAAACTTACAGGTGTATTTCAGGTGTGTAGTTGCCTAAATAGATTTTTCAACCCTCTAGAACCAAAGGAACTTATAACTTCAATACTGGAAGATAGTAGTTCAGTTGATTGTTGCTTGAATGCTTTCGGCCATATCCATCCTTTGAATGATGGTTCTTCTATATTTTGGACCCCAACAAAGAAATTTGCAGTGATCATTGCGACCAATTATACCACATGGGAGAGCCATGCTGATATTTACTTATGCATTGATGCTGAAGAAATCCTAAGCATTGATGGTAAAAAACATGGTGGACGTACTCACAAAATTGAGGGAATGGCAGCCTCAGCTACATATGAAGAGTTGCATCCCATGCTTTTCTTCACTGAACCTCCTCCAAATTCTTTGATTTATACGAATCCTCGGCCAATGTCACCTCAAAATGAATCCCAAGGTGTGTTTTTGGCTGGATTCCAAATTTAGTGAACACAAAATCTAGCTAAAACGAATGGTTGACTGATGGACGAAAATGAGAGGACCCGGGTTGCCCCAAAACACCATGAATGTCCTATAGATTACAAGTTTTCCAAATTTATAATGAATGTTGCACATTTTGGTTGGCTTCCAAATTTAGTGAACACAAAATCCAGCCAAAATGAATGGGTGATCGATGGAGGAAAATGGGAGGCCCCAGGTTGCCCCAAAACGCCACAAATGTCCAATGGATTACACGTTTGTCAAATTTATAATGAATGTTGCACATTTTTTGCTCTCTTCCAAATTTAGTGAACAAAAAATCCGGCCAAAATGAAAACCCCAGAGATGGAAAACGGGAGGCCCCGGGTTGACCCAAAACACCACAAATGCCCAGTGGATTACACTTTTGCCAAATTTATAATGAATGTTGTGCATTTTTTTTCTATTTTCCAAATTTAGTGAATACAAAATCTATCCAAAACTAATGATTGACAGATGGAGGAAAACGGGGGTTGCCCCAAAATGCCATGAATGTCGAGTGGATTACATACTTGCCAAATTTATAATGAATGCTTCTCAATATTGTCAATTGTTTTCGATGGGAATTTATTACTTTTAAGTGGAATTTATAATGAATGCTTCTCAATTTATTACTTTTAGTCCATTGTTTGGATGGGAATTTATTACTTTTAGTTGGGCAGTGTGCTTTCCTCTAATCAAGGTTTTTTTCAATCATTACTTCTATTATATTTTTCGAAGATGGAGAAGCTCAAAATATCAAGATCTTTTTACGTTATCATAAATGGGAAAAAGGTTTGAAACCATTACTACGATAAGGAATTATTCTATTGAGATATTTTTACGTTATCATAAATTGGAAAAAACTCTGAAACCATTGCTACGATAAGGAATTACTCTACCATGAATTGAGCATTCATATCCAATGATACAACTCACTTCAAATTTCACCTCGTGAAGGCCATTGACTCTACTAGTAGTCCTATAATCAACGCTTTTGAGTACTACTCTGTGTATGATATGAAAATACCAATGTATTCACAAGATAGTGTCTTACTAAACTTATTATAGTTAAATTAGTGGAACTATAATTGGATTTATGATTCTTGCTTTTATGCCCTATGGCAAAGAATTCATTGGAATTCATTGTGATAACAACTCTTCTGTGAGGAAAAGAATTCATTGCAATTATAACTCTTTGGTAAAAGAGTTTCCGAAATGTAAGTTTAAAATGTTGTTTTGTTTATTGCAAATTTATAATTGAAATTGAGTGAAATTTTAATATTTTAATATTTTTTTTTAAAATTGACGTGAGGAAAAACATAGTGCCTAACCAAAAATATTAAATTCCCATCCAAACAATTGACAATATTGAGAAGCATTTATTAATATAATTTTTGAAACTCGGATGGGCCATGAGTTGGAAGAGATTGTGAAGGTTCTAGAGATCTCTAATTGCACCTATTTTCGTTGAAATCCATTAATGAGTGAGAGTGAGTGGACTCCAACTTTAAATCATACAAATTAAATGTTAAGGTAGGTTGACTTATGGCTTGTTTAGGTTTGATTCTTTTATATGAATTTACTTTAGAAACTACATAAAATATTCTTTTGAGGTCATCCATTCACATTTTTTTCCTTACAATTAACAAAAAAACACACATAAATGATGTTTATTTTTTGGAATGCCATTTTTCTACCATTAAATCCAATTGTTTCCCTGATGTTGAACATTTCTTTTTTGGAATACCATTTTTCTATCATTGAATCCAATTGTTTCCTTGATGCTGAACATTGAGAATATAGTTAGACCTTGCTCTCCAAAATAATATTCATGTCAATGGGTAGGTGATAAAAGTTTAATCACTGGATAGGTAGATTAACAACGAAGTTTTATGAGATTGTTAGTGGGGGCGATCCCACAAGTCACTGTGGGTCTTAGAGGATCGTGTGAGTTTTTATTATTCAATATTATAATATATTTTTATTTGTTCTCAATTAGTTTGTTTTCATGATTAGTTTGTTTCTTATGTTCGTTGCAGGTTCAAATATGTTGATTCACTCAATTTCACACAAAGGTTGTATAGACGTATTTGATGTACTAAGAATGGGGATCTAAATCACCGATCCAAAACTTCAAACATTAACTATCTATGGTTACATTGCTTTAAATCCTCCCAAACACAAAACCCACGGTCTTCAAATAACATCACCACCCCCAATTCACTTTGTTGTTTCCTTTCCCCTTCTTCGAGGCTATGCTAGTTTTACTTTATATTTGTTATATCCAAACTTCATGTTAAGTTCATAGACTTTATCTATGAAATTAATCACAATACACTTTGTTTTTATATTAAAGAATAAAATACACACACACATATATATATAGATATATATTTGAATTTGCTTATTTTATATTCTAATAAGTATTTATTCATATACAATATATTCAATTGACAAGAAATTTCATTATTCAATGTGTTTGAAGATAACCTAATCATGAGAATCACTTGACACTCTTATAAGATAAAGAAAACAAAGAGTTAATTCTTTACACCATAACTATAACAATAGTTAGATCAATTGTTAAAACCTAAATTAAATTTCATAGAGTAAATGAAAGATAGATGAAACAAGTGCTACTGGAGTAGCTATGTCCCTCCCTGTAGCAATGGTCAATATTTAATATTAAATAGTTAGAGTTGAAGAACATGTATTTATAACAAATGTGAAGTAGCTATGTCCTATAGGTAAAGGATTACTTAAACCTTTAATAACAAAATGGGGTTGTGGATGTTGATCATTTAAAATGGATTTAGGTTGGTTGTAGTCTCACTCAACTCTCTAACACTTAGAACTCTATGCACAAATAAATATATATTTCATTTAATCAAAAATACAAATTGTTAGTTATAGTGATACAAAAACTCACTTTAAAGATGGAAAAATAAATGCAATAGTTGATATAATAGATATTGTAGGTTTGGCATGAAACCTTCTCAATTATTAAGATGGTTGACATTATAATAACTACATCTCACAAAGCAAGAGTGTAAGATGGTTCCAAGTCCCTTGGTTTTAACCAAGGGAATGCACATAGGAACCTTATACAAATTGGATATTGTCACCCATGTCATGTCACTGGTAACACTAGTGCAATGACAATTGATGAAAGCAGCAAGCAACATTCATCACTTGACAATGTAATGCTTTGGCATCAATAAATAAATAGACAATTTAAAGTAGAAAAGATTACTAGACATTATCATCAAAGTTATCAAAGTTATAGTTATAAGATTGAAAAACATAAACATTTTTTTGTGATTTTGAATTCAATAGTATTCGTGTAAGTAGCATACACTATAATTTTCCTACAATCCATAAAGATCTAAAGGAATTTTAGAATTGATACACAATGACACTTTGTGGACCTCTAGAAATTGATTATATTCCTTTAGAGTTGATACACAATGACACTTTGTGCACCTCTAGAAATTGATTATATTCCTTTAGAATTGATACACAATGACACTTTGTGGACCTCTAGAAATTGATTATATGGAAGGATATTCTTATTTCATTGCTGACTTCTCCAAAAGAAAAAAAAGACATAAGTGTACTTAAATGAAAAGAAATCTTAAGTATTTGGAATTTTCAAGACTTTTAACACTTTTACCGCTTATATAAGGTGGAAAGGAAAAAAGATGAAGGCATTTAGAAACGATATCCGAGCGTAAAAAAGTCGAACTCATTCAGTTTTTATACTTCAAATCTCTGAGTTTATCCATTAAATCAATAAGAGGCTTCACAACACCAGAAACATTCATATTACAAAAACTTTGTTAATATACAAATATTTAAAACCATTCATATTGTAGAAACATTGTTAACCTTACACTGCTTTTTCGCAGGTTTAGTGGCATATCCACGTTTGGGATTCGTTCAACAATATAATGTATATAAGCGTTCGTCAAGAAAACAGAAGATCCAGTAGACCAAGAATCGATGCTTTGCTAAAAAGAGGATTAAAATGTTTATATTTTAACAAACAACCATACGCAATATCGACATAACATGTACGCAATGTACTGTCAGCGAAATTTCAACAAAATTAGGTTAATTTCTGAGGCAATGTTTGTTATCTAATGAATTTCAAAGAAATTTAAAGTTCTTGTTCCGTTCAAAATTGCAAAAATCTTATGACAAAGTCTCCAGATTTTTTCTAGATTCTGGACAAAATTTGAAGAATGTTTAATTATCTTACACCTCTATAAATATACCAGTATAGTGTATAGATTATGCAGCCATGCTACTATTGTGCACTAGCTAGCCGTGAGTATCTGTAAAGAGGTCCCTTCCGTGAACTAGTAGCTAGGCGTGAATATCCGTAAGTAGGTCCATTTTGGGAAATTTTGATGATAGATTGAATACAGAGTTGTTGATGTATGGCCTCTCCAAATTTAGTTTGTATTTGATGCACCATGGAAATCTTTGAGCAAAAGCTCTGATTACGTTTTCCTTCCTGCCCACATGCCATTCGACACTCTCGTTCTGGTGATGCCCTCGGTCAATGACCGAATCCCACCATTTGTCCACAAAACCATCCCATTCCCAATCTTCCATAGTTATGGTCCTCTCATAATCCACCTTTCCCTCAAATAAGCACACACCTTCACCGTCTCTATTTCTTTCCATCCTCATACAAAACAAACTTTCAACAGTCAAGTGCTGAAGTTCACAACTGTTGTTTCTCTCATCCAGCTTCTGGAACATGAAAATATGATCTGGGGATCCAGAAACCTGAAAAGGATCTACATTCACTAAAGTGTATTCAGGGAGTGAACATCTCCTGTAAAGATGTACTTTCTCGACAGTCTGCGCCTCTTCAAGATCGTTAATTTCAATAAACATTGGGAGTCTCTCAGACTGATCAAAGTTCAAGTTCTTGGGAGGTTGAATGCTAACATTAACACGTTCCCACTAACATTCAAAATAGTCGCCGGTGTGACCTTGCTTTTACGGAGCTGCACTGAAACCGAGAAAAGCTTTATCGTGCCGATGCACCATAGTAGGAAGTCGAAGCGAGAAGGAGGGGTTAAGATCCAATATGGCCTTTTATGCAAAGCACTTCCTGGAGCTTAGGGACAACCTCACCCCAATACACGCTTCGGCACTGGATAAATGGCCTCAGGATCCCGGGTGTATGGACTAGCTTAAAAAGGGGTCTCTGTCTCTTTGATGCACCCGCTAGCATATTTAGAGGAAGAGTTGGCTAATCTCAAGTCGCTAAGTGATTGGTTGTAGGTACGGGTAGACCAGCGGATCCGAATATGGGTATATTCTTTATCAGTGAATTTCCAACGAGGTTACAGATCGGCGAAGGCTATCCACCATGCAGCAGCCCAATCATTGGAAAACTGCTGCATGGTGTATTAATTGAGCTGCTGCATGTCCATCCCATGCCATATACCATACACCATAAAATTCTGGCATGATATTTCGCCGTCCGGTGGTTCCTTCAAACGGCGTCTCCACCTCCTCCGTCAGCGATCAGGTTGACATGGACGTTGTACATCTAAACCATTAACGCTGCAGGTACCTTCCTGAACCATTCCGCATCCATTTAAATTTGAAATTTAAACTAGGAGCGTTTCAATTCAAAATTTGAAATTTAAATTAGGCGCACTTCATTCGAAAGACAAACGCAGGTTACCTCACGGGAATAGAAATCAAGAATGCTCTGCACTTCAGAGCCAGGCAGCGCCCATGAGAAAAGTTTTATGGCCCAATCCAGACAGCCTGTGCTGGCCTTCCCTCTGACGTAGTAGGTTGCGCTTATGCAAGTCTTCATTTGAGCGAAG
>SNQJ01S0175696.1:18657-32647 GCA_010110895.2 Picea sitchensis | reverse complement strand
AAAAGTTGGCAGCAATTGTTTTCTTATAGTTGCAAGCCACTCAGTATTAAGAAGTTTGCATGAGGACATGCAAACTCTTGGGTTTGGGGGAGATCTCCAAATCTTTAGAGTCTCTCTTCAACATCTCCAACATCTTCAGTTCATCTCAGCAAGTTTTTTTTTGAGATCTAGCATATCAGCTTCTGTTCTCTTAAGCTCTCATCATCTTTTGTGCAACTCTTATCAACATCATTCTCTTCAATAGTCCTCAGCTTCTATCCACCTCATCTTCAGCTTTCGACGGTCCACATAATGGTTCCACATATCTTTCATCTTGTTCTGCATGGTTTTCACTTCAACGTGCATCAAAATTCAAAGAAAAGTTAACTTGAGGTTAAAAATGTATAAATATCTTTAATTTACTAAGTATTTGGAAAACATGATGCATAACCACTATCACCTACTCCACAGTCCACTACACATTATTACCACTTATAAAGTACCATCACAACTACTCACGAAACATGGGTTTTCTTCGCAACGATGTTGGCATGAAGAATCATGTGTCCGAATTCACCCAACGCGTACGTGTGGACCTCCAGCTCAAGGGGAATAATTCAGCCAAAATTAATAAAAATTCTAGACAGTCAATTTTGGCCTCGATTTTTGTGCAAATAAAGAATAATACAAAGAATCAGGAACATGGGTTTTGTTCCCAACATGGAAAATTGGGTCTCTCCAAGCCATTCTCCAATCAAAGAAATGGCTAAGAAGTTATTGCTGGTTCTTTAATTGACATTTACCCAATTTTTGGGATCTATCTAAATTTGAAATCACCATGAACAAAACGCCCAGATTTATAAAATGATGCGCCCAGATTTGTCAAACCAACTCCAAAGTCATCTCCAATGCAAATCAGATAAGGAAAATGACAAATTTAAATTCAAAATGATCGGGAATCATAAAAAAAGTATTTTAATGTATATATTTTATAGTATGGAAGCCATATTTCCAAGGGATTCGATGTTATACCTTTAGCAATCGTTTCCTCTATTTTGTAATACTATAAAATAGAGAGGTGTACATCAGATAGGGAGGAGAATTTTCATTACATAAAAGATCACTATTGTTATCATGTAATCAGATGTGTCGCAGCGAGTTGAGTGTTATCATGTTGCAATTTAAGTTTTCTTCCAATTTAATGAAGGACAGATTATTGTTATCAGAATTCTGAGCATCTCTTCACTTTGAGTTAGTTTTCAGGCACTTTTCCCAGGTCGAGAATGACCCCTTGATCTAGGTAATGTCCTGTTATTTCCATCATTTAACTAGATTAGTTGCAGATTATGTTTCATGGGTTGCATTTCATTTTCAGTTTGTGTGATTACTTTTATTCACATTTAATTTTATCTTTGCAATCTTTCAAGTCCATTGATTTATTTTATGAATTTATAGATTGACCCTTGAATAAGAACACCCACAACTCTACTTCAATTCCACGCCACTATTTCACCTTAATTCCTGCAATAATTGATTCATGCTCCTCGAAATCTTAATCACTACTCATACTGTTGTCTTCACCTACCTTAGATTTTCCTCACAGTTAACTTTGCAATTGTGCCCTATCCACTCCTTCTCGTACATATCCATTCATTTGTATCATTGGATATGCATATAAAGTCTAAAAAAGTTTGAGTGTATAGATACATGTATACACTTAATACTGTATGTGGTTTACATCATCTACACAACCATTCCTGTACATAACTTATTCCAATAAGGGTATATATGAACCCTGTGTGTGAATGAATAACTTAATATGTAAGACTTTCTTGTATTAAACCCATGTATGATTTTGTCATATTGAACTATGTTCATATCATACGTTGAGTTATGAAATATTGGAATTAGAAGTTATGATTTTATTTAAATTATGTGGTAATTGTTGTGAACTATGCATAGTGGTATGTAGGTTTTATTTTAGTTTTATATTGCCATGTCACAATTCCGTTAAAAAATTACTTTGTTTGATGGTAATTTGTTAGTATATTTCATTATTTGTTAAAAAGATTTTGATTATTATTTTTATTTAGTTAATCATTATGTATTAGTTTATTATTTTGTTAAGTAGTAAATGTTATATTTTGTCATTATCAATATATTGTTGTTTAGTTCATTATGCATATATTGTGATGTCTTATATGTGTGGAGTTAAGAACAAATATGTGTGATCTGGATGGGGGAGATAATCTTTACATCATCTCTTCATTTTTCTCTCGCTTCACATTTTTTCTTATTTCAATTTCATCGCTTTCCCCTCTTGCTTTCTTGGGTGAATCTTTTCGAGGACATTTTATTTGCATAGTTTGAATTTAGATTTCATTTGCTATTTGTTGGATTGTTTTTCTCTTTAACTAGTTTGCTTTAATTTGGATTTCCCGTAGTTCTTTTCATTTCTTGCACTTGGCTTTAATTTAATTTTTTGTACTTTGGATTCCTGCACTTTGATTTTAATCCCAACTTTTCTTTCATTCATTCCATTTTTAAGTGTGTGTTCCAGCTTTAGATTCAACTATACTAACTCCAATCTTGTACATAATGTGCCTGCACCTTGAAGTCTACAACTCCCCAGTTGATAATTTAATGTTGGAATTAATAATGCATATATTTAGCCCAACATTTTTGGCGTCGTTGCCGAGGAGGTGCTAAAGGGATTGACATCTAGGTAGGTAGGTTTCCTTTAAATTACATAGCCTGGTGGAGGACAAGATAGTAAGACGAGAGGTAAGAACTTGCACATCCACTTTAGTGGGTCTCTACCCAAACCCAGGTTTGTTCCTTTTGCAAGTGTGTTTTTCTTTCGAAAAGTGTGCTTACTTTCCTGCATGTGTGTTTCTTTTGATGCAAGTGTAGTGTGATTTTCAAATTCTGCAATTAGTTTATATTATGCCTTATGGTTTTCTTAAAATTTCTTTAAGTGTGTAGTTAGTTTTCATTTCATTTTTCATCAAAAATATTAAAAATCAAAAATATTTTGGGTGTTGTAAGAACTTGATGTGCTAATCTATGTGTGAGACAGGACCCATCAACCAACAATATGGATTCAAAGATGACAATGAGTTTGCAAGAACTCTCTCAAATCCTAGCAACAACTAGGATCTCTTCTTCTCAGGAAGAGCACATCTTGAAAGTAGTCAGGAACCTATCTACTTCTTCGAAAGACATAGAAGAACCAAAGTCCTATGAGCCATGCCTACAAGAAGTTCGAGAAACCTTCATTGATCAATTTGACCAATCTACCAAGGATATCAAAGACTCATGGACGATATCTAATAAGGAGAATCCATTAGAACCCGAGATCGAGGAGGCTAAAGAAAATAATACACATAGTGGTTTAAATGAAGAGGTGGAACAAGGACACCATGATTATATTGAATGTTGGTTCCAAGAGATTGTCAGATTGCACCACCACTCTCTTCTTCAACAACTCTTGAAATCATATTATTCAAAACTTCTAGTTCATCATGTTTGGGTACTTATTAAAGTTTATTATATAAACCTGAATGTGAGTATATTTATGATCCTGTTACACATGTGGTTTCATTGGAAGTATTCATATACTTGAAAATGGGTCTTTTATTAGGTAAGGTAGGGCAATAAATAAATAAATGTTGCATGTAGTTGTTAGTTTGTTGCAACATCATTTTTATGTATTTTTCAATAATTGTCACTGTCAGACTGAGAAACTAATCTTAAGGGAGACCATTGCCCTAAAATTTTTAACATGTTTTTTAGCTGATAGTCAGATCCTTTTTCAAAGTTTTCTAACTAAATTAGGCTATGATGATTTATTGGAGTTTTGCAGGTATCCTCTTTTTAGTTGGATTGGGAGAACATCTTCATGAATTATTTAGGGAAGTAATTTTATTTGTTTTGGTTCTATTGTTTCGTCAAAATTGTCTTCTATTTTGATCTTTGATTACCTAAGACTGTTNTTGGAGTTTTGCAGGTATCCTCTTTTTAGTTGGATTGGGAGAACATCTTCATGAATTATTTAGGGAAGTAATTTTATTTGTTTTGGTTCTATTGTTTCGTCAAAATTGTCTTCTATTTTGATCTTTGATTACCTAAGACTGTTTTGGAACAACTGAATTTCATTTCCTATTGCCCTCCTAAACTTTGTTTGTTTGAAAATTGTTCTCTAACTTTTATTAGTTTTCCCTACTATTTTTCCCAACTATTTTCCTTACTGGAATTTATAGTTTAGAAAATTATTAACATGGTAAAAAAAATAAAAAAATTCAAATATCAAACCCAAGAGTTCTTGACATAACCAATAATTTTCAGTTCTTTAGATATTTCTTCTCCTTTCTTTATACAAAATTTCAGACCATTTATTATGGCAGTAGTTCATAGTCCTATTTTTTTAATTATGGGATTACATAAAGTTAAAAGTCCATATTATGAGACCCATAGGAAACTAGTACAACCTGATATTATCTCAAAGTTGGTCAGTAATGCATCTTTATTAAATAGTAGCAGGAGAGTACATGATGTTTCCACCCATGGGAACACTACTATAATCTTGTGTGAAGAATATGACCTTAAAGACTAGAGGTACTTTAGGTTATTCTATAATGGCCTCATCCACCACACATTAAGTAAATTTAACCATTATATGTTTTTGGACTGATCTAAATACATAAGTCTATTTTTCATGCGAACAATATTTTATGGGAAATTTGTAGAATATCTTCCAACCTAATACCATCCCATCCTGTAAAAAGGTTTTCAGAGCTGCTCCTCCATTCACTCATGAAAAATCAACCTATGAAATCTTATCTTAAGGGTGAAGTTTGGGACAAGAGCCTTTGATAAAAAATGGGTGTAAGAGGGTAACTCATCGGGATACTGAATAGGTCTGCTGGCAGCAGGTACTGACCTGTGGTATGACTAGGAAATCCCATCAGGGTACTGAACATGCTCGTGGGCGATAGGGAATTCTTCCTAGGGGGGGGGGGAGATATTTCTTAGATGTCAAAATTACCCCATTAGAGTACTGAAAAGACTTGCTAGGAATGGATTCTGATTTTGATATGCCTAATCTGTATTTGTCCATATGAACGATATACTTGTGTAAATCATTAAGAATAAGCATGCATGGTTGAACTAAAGGTTAAATAAAATCCATCTATTTTCCATGGGTAAGATCATGAAGATGGGTAACACTTTTGCTTGTTTTATGAGATTTTTTATTTTTCATTTTAACAGGTTCTTCAAATTCCGGTAAACAAAAGTATTTTTTATTTTATTTAGAATTTTACGTTACTGTTAAAACAAAACTTGTGAAGAATTTTGTTAGCTTTCTACTGACTATTTTTCATTTTGTTTTATTGATATTTGATATGTCAATTTGACAATTGTTTGACAGTATGTTCCTTAAAAATGAAGGGAAAGATAATGAGTTATTTTTTCCCCCAACAATGTATCCATTATTAAACTTTTGTTTTGACAAATGAAATATACTACAACAATCTACAAAGATTCTATTTTTTAATGACTATAGTTTTGAATCTAACATATGAATATTATAATTTCTAGAATTTTTTGAAATTGATCAATTTGAAAAAGTTACATATTTTAAACATATATTTTCTCCCACCATGTATCTATCATAATTTTTACTTAAAAGTAAAATATAAAAATACCCTTTTGAAGAGAACAATTTAAGGATTATGAATATAAATTTTCCATAATTTTCCACTGTGTATTTTTAGAGATATGGATTTTTCATTTCACCAAATCACAATCTCACCTAAAAATATTATGCTGTGATTTTTTTATAAAATTAAATAAAATTAGATAAAAACAATGAAAATGAAAACAAATTATATCCAATGAAAGTAGATTCAATTTTGAAAATGTTGGTATCAATTCAGAAACTAAATTCTGAGTGTTTGTAGGAGTCCGCTACCTCCAAAGATCAAGTAAGTTGGAGAGAATTTGTAGTTTCCTGCAAACAATCCCATTTTTAGGTTTTCGGCCGAAACCTAGTTTTTAACGGAATCCGTTAAAAATAAACGTTTCGGTCGAAAAATATTTCGGCCGAAATATGCTTACCACAGGAAAAAAATTCATCCAAAAAATATTGTACACGAATTTTGAGGGCGTCGTTCAATTTGACGTGCAAATTTTCGGCCGAAAAATGTTTTAGCCGAAAAAATTCCTAGCAACATTTTTTCGGCCGAAAAAATGCCGCAAGGAATTTTAGAGACACGATTCTCACAAAAGTATTACCCATCTTCATGATTTTACCCCCATTTGAGAATAACCCTAAGTTGACCTTAAGACCCTATCATCCAATTCATACTATATTTAATATGTACTATCTTAAGAGTGGGACCATGATCTTAGAGGCTTAATATACTCAACTGTGAAATTTATCTTTATTACTTGAATGACTGTAAATCTTTTCAAAGTGAAAAAAGTTGACTGGTTTCTTATGGGGTTTTCATTTGTTGAGACTGCTAATACTCTTTTATTTTCATTCCTAAAGGAGAAGAAAAAAATCCCTACTCTAATTTATACATGGCTCTCTGAACATAAGTGCTGCTAATATTTTGATGAATTTTGTTTAATCAAGGAAATATAACTATTTGCTATAAAATGGAAAAGGTGATTATACATTTTTTGTGGGTTATGTTTGAATTATCTTGGTCAACCATAGAGGGGGAATATTCATAAGTGATCTTTAAAAATTGTTCAAATCTAAAATTTCAAAATGTGACATTGGATGTACTTCATGTTATGATCAGTTTATTATACGATCTTATGATTTTCTCTATGTGTGGTGAGGATTAGAAATCATGGACTTTGTGCCCACAATTCATTAACTACTCTCAGATTTCTGTTCTTAGGAACTCTCAGATTGGTATCAACAAAAGTTGGCAGCAATTGTTTTCTTATAGCCGCATGCAAGTCAGTCTTAAGAAGTTTGCATGAGGACATGCAAACTCTTGGGTTTGGGGGAGATCTCCAAATATTTAGAGTTTCTCTTCAACATCTCCAACATCTTCAGTTCATCTCAACCAATTTTTTTCGGGATCTAACATATCAGCTTCCGTTCTCTTCAGCTCTCATCATCTTTTGTGCAACACTTATCGGCTTCATTCTCTTCAATAGTCCTCAGCTTTGCTCCACCTCATCTTCAACTTTCGGCGGTCCACATAATGGTTCCACAGATATTTCATCCTTTTTTGCATGGTTTCCACTTCAACGTGCATCAAAATTCAAAGAAAAGTTAACTTGAGGTAAAACAAGTATAAATCTCTTTAATTTACCAAGAATTTGGAAAACATGATGCATAACCACTATCACATAATCCACACTCCACTACACATTATTACCACTTAGAAATTACCATCACAACTACTCACTAAACCCTCCATTTTCACTCCACCAGTCATAATGAAAATTATACTCTGATCATAAGACCTAGCAATGAAAATGAAATATGTGGTATACAAATACAAACACAAAGAAACATCTATAGTGTCTTCTCCTTGTACACCATAAAGCATTCCTAAGTCATTTGAATGATTCTAAATAAGAGGATGAAGTCATGGTTGCCTATTCAAGCAAAAAAACCACATGTGAATCTTGGTCTTAGAATGCATATAAGATACAAAGTATAAAGGTGTCCAAGTTCATATGGCCACCATCCCCATCATTTCACATTCTCCACACTCATACTACCCTATGATAACCCATGCCTTGCTTGTCCTCCTTTTTCATGATAATTTTATTTTTCTGTTTAAAATCAATTTGTGACAGTATAATCAGTTTCCATAGTGTCGCTCCACAAGAACCAACACCTACACAAAGAAACAATGCCACTTAAATTCATAAGCAGACTATCACGAGTTCACCTTGTTTGCACGAGGACATGCAAATTCTTGGGTTTGGGGGTGTGTTGAGCTCCACTTTTTCCATGTTTTCCGCTGTACAAAAACATTTATTATTATACCTTTTTTCCGCATTTTGTTATAATTAATACACACCATAAACCCTAATTAAATGCCATCATTCGTCATTATATCCAGTGTGGTTAATAAATCGTCTTTTCTATATTTTTAGCGGTTAAAAGATGGTTATATCATGGTTTACTTATGAAAGTTTGTGAACTGTGTTTCTTGTATTAGCACAATCACTATTCTTGTACCATAACAAAATTTCAGCATTTCTGCACCAATATTGTCATTATTGTACCTGCCGATGTTTAGCATAATCACGTGCTTTGAGGAAAAAGTCAGAAACATGGGTTTTCTTCACAACGACGTTGGAATGAAGAAACGTGTGTCCTAATTCACCTAGCTCATATGTGTAGACCTCCAGCTCAGGGGGAATAATTCAACCAAAATTAATAAAAATTCTAGAGAGTCAATTTTGGCCTCAATTTTCGTGCAAATAAAGAATAATACAAAGAATCAAGAACATGGGTTGGAAAATTGGGTCTCACCAAGCCGTTCTCCAATCAAAGAAATGGTTAAGAAGTTATTGCTGGTTCTTTAATTGACATTTACACAAATTTTGGGATGTGTCTAGATTTGAAATCACCATGAACAAAACACCCAGATTTATAAAATGATGTGCCCAGATTTGTCAAACCAACTCCAAAGTCATCTCCAATGCAAATTAGATAAGGAAAATGACAAATTTTAATTCGAAATGATCGGAAATCATAACAAAAGTATTTTAATGTATATCTTTTATAGTATGGAAGCCAGATTTCCAAGGGATTCGATGTTATACCTTTAGCAATCATTTCCTCTGTTTTTAATACTATAAAAGAAAAAGGTGTACATCAGATAGGGAGGAGAATTTTCATTACGTAAAAGATCACTATTGTTATCATGTAATCATATGTGTTGCAGACAGTTGAGTGTTATCATGTTGTAATTTAAGTTTTCTTCCATTTTAATGAAGGACATATCATTGTTATCAAAATTTTGAGCATCTCTTCGGTCTAAGTTAGTTTTCAGGCATGTTTCCCAGGCCGGGAAGGGCCCCTCGATCTAGGTGACGTCCTATTATTTCCATCATTTAACTAGATTAGTTGCAGATTATGTTTTGTGGGTTTCATTTCATTTTCAGTTTGTGTGATTACTTTTATTCACATTTAATTTAAGCTTTGCAATCTTTCAAGTCAGTTGATTTATTTTGTGAATTTCTAGATCGACCCTTGAAGAAGAACACCCACAACTCTACTTAAATTCCACACCATTATTTCACCTTCATTCCTGCAATAATTGATTCATGCTCCTCGGAATCTTAATCACTACTCATACTGTTATCTTCACCTACCTTAGATTTTCCTCATAGTTAACTCTACAACTGTGCCCTTTCCGCTCCTTCTTGTACATATCCATTCACTTGTATCATTGTATATGCATAGAAAAGTCTTGAAACGTTTGCGTGTATAGATACATGTATAAACTTAATACTGTATGTGGCTTACAACATCTACATGGCCATTCCTGTACATTACTTATTCCAATAAGGGTATATATGAAACCTGTGTGTGAATGAATAACTTAATATGTAAGACTTTCTTGTATTAAACCCATGTATGATTATGTCATATTGAACTATGTTCATATCATACGTTCTGTTATGAAATATTGGAATTAGAAGTTATGATGTTATTTAAATTATGTGGTAAATGTTGTGAACTGTGCATAGTGGTAGGTAGGTTTTATTTTAGTTTTATATTGCCATGTCACAATTCCGTTAAAAAATTACTTTGTTTGATGGTAGTTTGTTAAAAAGATTTTGATTATTATTTTTATTTAGTTAATCATTATGTATTAGTTTATTATTTTATTAAGTAGTAAATGTTATATTTTTTCATTATCAATATATTGTTGTTTAGTTCATTATGTATATATTGTGATGTCTTATATGTGTGGAGTTAAGAACAAGTATCTGTGATCTGAATGGGGGAGATCATCTTTACATCATCTCTTCATTTTTCTCTCGCTTCACATTTTTCCTTATTTCAATTTCATCGCTTTCCCCTCTTGCTTTCTTGGGTGTATATTTCCGAGGACATTTTATTTGTATAGTTTGAATTTAGATTTAATTTCCTATTTGTTGGATTGTTTTTCTCTTTAACTCGTTTGATTTAGTTTGGATTTCCCGTAGTTCTTTTCATTTCCTGCACTTGGATTTCATTTAATTTTTTGTACTTTGGATTCCCTCACTTTGATTTTAATCCCAACTTTGCTTTCATTCATTCCATTTTGAAGTGTGTTTTCCAGCATTAGATTAAGCTAGACTAACTCCAATCCTGCACACACTGTGCTTGCACCTCGAAGTCTACGACTCCCCGATTGATAATTTAATGTTGGAATTAATAGTGCATATATTTATCCCAACAATAAAAACATTTTAAATCTATTCCATCGATCTCAAATTGCGTGAAATTTGACCTATCGATTTGAACTCCATCTATCATTGACGATAAACATTCTCCTTTGGGTGTGCACAACATTTTCCCAAAAATGACGACCCAACCATCGAACATCGACCCATTCCTTTAGCAATAGATTTGTGGCACAACGCTAAACTGTCTGACTCGACCATCGACTATCGTCAGTCAATGATTCTCACTTCCAAACCAAAATTGTCCATGAATCTCTCTGATGCCTAATCATTGACCTATTATCTTGGAAAACAATTGCAATACCTTGTTAAATTGATCGACCCAACCATTGACGATCCATGTTAACTGATGAAACACTTCTCGAGTTCGACCAGACCGATTGTCGTCCAACGACCACTTCTGTGATGACGTGAAATGTCATGTGGATGTTGATGTGGCATGACACATCATCTTGAGGTGTCAACTTGGTTGACATTCCACAACACGTGGATGCTTTCGTTGCATGAAACATGGGTACTGACATGGAATGACACATAATCACCCTCTTTCCTTCATCTTCCATAATCCATTTCTCTTGGATGACCTGAACACATCACCAGATCAATCGACGCTCGACCATCGACCCATCAACCATTGAAAATTTCTCTTGCACAATTCCAATACTTCACCAAATCGAATGAATCTTGACCATCGACCCATCGACCATTGACAATTTCTGTTGGCCTCTACAATTACTTTGTTGAATTTTCCTGACCTAATTGTCAACCACCGACAATTTCCTTTGGCCAACTCCATCACTTAGAAAATTTTAGACTAACTCTCGATGAATTTGGACCATTGATCTCCACTTGAGAAATGATCTCGGCTGTCTATATACTTCAAATTTACAATGACCGAAAACAGATCTTGGCCATTGATCTACCAACGTCGTCCAACTCTGCCAATGCCCAAACAACAACCATCGACTATCGGATATTTCTTCTAGTCGAACCAAAATATTCGTCAATTCGATCGACCTAACCATCGACTATCGACGTTTTCTCTTGGTGAATTTCTAACACTTAGAAATTTCGACCAAATCCCCGATGAATTTAGACCGTTGATCTCTAAGACAATATGATCTTGACCATCGATTGAATCCAACTTCCAAAAGACCAAAACTAATCTAGATCGTTGATCTGCTTCAACTTTCGAACCGTCGAAAATAAATCTCGGTCATTGATCTACTCAACCTTTCAAATGGATGAAACCTTATGAATTTTTAAATCTATCAAAGTGAATATGGGGCATTGATCATAAGATCAAATGCTATCTTGGATTTCGATTCACCAAACTTCCTGCAACGACCATTTAAATGTGAAATTTAACCTTACAGTTCAAATTTAGCTATGAAATTATGCAGATCAAATCCATTCAACCTTCTAAACAGTTCTAATTCCTTTAAACTTGAATCTTGCTCACGAATTTAGGGATTTCTCTATGATTTTTCACTAATTTTCTCCAAATTCACATAGATCAAAATCTACAACAACGAATTTGACTAGTTCGCACTAGTTCTTGGCCCATACAAGATTGATGTTTGAACCAAAGGCTTTGATACCATATTTTAGTGCCCCCCTACCCATCCAAGGAACATTACGGTGCATAATAACTCATAAAAAATTAAGATTTCTGCTATCTAATTAATTTTTTGTAGCTTCCAGCCATGAATTATAACCATATTAACTATTAATTGCTACCATTATTTACATGCACATACAACATGCTAAAATAGAGATGAAATGAAACTAATAAGATAAATTACAACAACATATAAATTGGTCTCATACACAGAGTTCATGCACAACAATTTAACTCATAAAATAACACAATAACAAGATAAAAAACTTATCTTTTAAATTCAGTTGTGAAAATAGATTTTTGTTACAAACGTTCCACCCAACCATAGACTTGTTGTTCCAAATCTCAAAAACAAGTCACCCTTGAGCTAAGGCTAATAATTCACAAAAGAGGATGGTCTCTCACTGTCAACTCACAACTCAAAAATTCCACAACCCACTGATATTCTCCTACAACTATCCCGATTTTCCACCAGATCTCTTCCTCTTCAACTTCTCAACCCAAGGAATGTACCCCTTCATTGATATCTATCCCTCAGGTGTCTCATTCATTTATCATGGTCTTTCTTGCATAGGTAACCATGAATATCTCTGCTCGTAACTCAAGGGAACTCAGTGTCAGGAAAACTAATAGCAACAACAACAAACACTTGTTGTAACAATGCATCTCACACAAGAGTTCACTCTTCAGGCCTGAAAACCTATCTCTTCATTCTTCGTCTCCAAAATGCACCAAAAACACTCCAATATTCTCTAGAATTCTCCCTCCATGGTTTTTCCAGCTCCAATCTCTCTTTCTTCCTCTCTACTTGCTGTTCATGCACACAAATTAAATGTGTAAAACTGCTATAGCTTCCCATACGAATTTCCTTTCCTTTGACTTTCTTGCTTGAATCTCACACTTCACCAAGCTGATTTTACTCATTCCCCCTTCTCCCAATATCTATGGGATGTGACTTCTCACACCCAACCTCTTACATGCATTCAATGATTGGATTTCAGAAAAATCAATTAGAAATTAGAGTTTAATGCATAGTCATAATAAAATTCAAGAATGTGGGTGGGATTAATAGACATGGTAATTCCCCCTTGGAACCCTCTAAGAAATTCTCCTAGACCCTCCCCTCTCTTGTGGATTAATTCAACCCCCATCTCTGTTCATGTCCCTTTAACAACTCACACCACATTTTTATTATTAACATTCAAAAATACATTTCACATATACATTGCTTGGCCATAGCCACACATTATATCTACATTAAGCGTTAATTAAACTGGGGATTATAATGGGGATGTTATAGGGGGAGCCAAATACTTCCTCACTTTCAGTTATGATTATTCTTTATTTCTATGGGTCTACACCATTAAATCCAAGGATGAGGTGTTTGACAAATTTTGGGAATTCAAAACTCTTTTAAAAGATCAATTCAAGCATAAGATTTCTTCGGATTGATGGGGGAGGTGAGTATATTGGTAATTATTTTCAATAGTTTATCCATTCTCATGGAATTTATTGGTATAATATTGTTCCCTATACACTTGAGGAGAATGGAGTCACTGAGCGTGAGAATAGGGAAATCATGGAAATGGTTCTTGTATGCTCCATACTCATAATATAGAGTTGTATTTTTAGGGAGAGGATATTGCTTGCATAGTATACATCATCAATAATTCCCATACACTTGCAGTCATTAGTGTGACTCCTTATGAGAAATTACATATGTAAAATCATTTTATCTGAGATTTTCGTATCTTTGGATAAGGGGTCTGGGTCCGCCTTTCTCATTAAAGGAGATATATATCACACATGCATTATACTCTTTGTAGGATTTTGGTTGGCTACATTGAGATTTTTCAAGGGTATCATCTCTATGACCCTAACTCTCACTAGATGACTGAATATCATGATGTTATATTTAATGAACCTTTTACTGATGGTTCATTAGGA
>SNQJ01S0175695.1:20075-39923 GCA_010110895.2 Picea sitchensis | reverse complement strand
CTAGATCTATTAAGTACGGGTGTAAGAGAAGATCCATTTTAGCCCCAATATTTACAAGGGGCAATTCAGAGTATCTCCATGCCGATTCATATATATTGGCAAGTTGTTTTTCTGCATCCTTCAATAAATTCTCTTAATCCTGGTGCTTAAGCATATATTTTTTTGCAGCGCCTCCAGCCTTAATAAACATAATGTAAATATAGATTGTGAAACCCTAATTGTGAAAAGGTACTATGGGAGTGAAGAGGTGAAAATCCCTATTGGAACAGTGTCTAACTGTTTGTAATGTTTGATTGTTCCAACTGTTTGTAATGCTACATTGTTCCAATTATTGAAATTATAATATATTACCATTTATTTGATGTTGAATTGCAATTTTATGAGATTGCGGAAAGATGATTTTCTTTTATATGTTGCAATTTTAAAAAATTGTTATTGTTGCAGATTTGGTGCCTTTTCAATATGTAGTGAAGACTGTTAAAGTTGCTTGGTGCCTTTTCAATATCCAATGAAGACTGTTAAAGTTGCATGAAGTGGTATCCCAATTTTGATTTCCAGATAACAATACAATTCCATGTGATATTGAATGTTAACATAAATCTATTATAGATTTCCAGATAACATTATAACTGTATGTGAAGAATAGATAAAAGTTATATAACTGTAACATGCAATCTGTGGATATTGAATGTTAATATAAATATAAATATGTTATAGATTACAAAAGAGGAAGGACAAGATTGGGGGCTATGATTTCACAAGTGGAGAAATGCAAAGCTTAAAAGAGGTTTAAGAGGTTAAGAGATAAAGATCTTGGCTACTTATATAACTTAAGCCTTAAAATTATTGGTTTTTAAGCTTTATTATTATTATTCCATGTTTTATTTTCACCTAAGAATTTGGATTAATTACATGAAAGAGGTACATGGGCTTTGGAGATAAAATGGTGAAACATGGGATTCTCATAAAACAAGAGGAGAGTGTGCATGACATGCAAGTATGATATTATGATATTATGAAGTGATAAGGGCTTTAATCGAATTATGGCAAGCTACTTGCCATAAATTATGAAGGAATTATGACTATCTAAAAGAGTAGTTGTTATTCAGATAAATTGAACTATAGTTGAGAGTTTCTGGATTCTTAACAATTATATTTCTAACCATCCTATCCAGAATCCCTAGAGGAAAGTAGGATAGCCTAAGGGTCTACTTAACAAAGAAAAGGGTCCTATTCCTTGGGTTATGCAAAATGGTGGGAAAGAGGGTTGGTGATTGAGACTACTATATGTGGAAAACTAACCATGAACCTAGAAATTGGATTCTAGAAACATAGTTAGAGCAAGCCATAGATAAATTCACCCTTGTGGACTCATAGCCTCAACTTGGGGGTAGCCTATGTTGTAGAGAGATTAATTGTATCATTGAACCTATGGTTGGGTGGAATGTTCTTTTTATGTAGCTAGTTGGTGTATAATTTCCAAAAAGATAAGTGTTCATCATTTACTTATGTAATTGCTAAATTATTATGGTTTATATTATGAATTGAATAATTTCAGAACATGTTCAGTTCTATTTCCATGTTTAAGATTGCTTCTATAAATAACGGTGTCATTGCCCACTGAATGGCTTCATTATGTTTCCATAAGCTTTGTTTATAGTAAAAATTTAAATCTAATATATGGTATTAGAGAAACAAACTAGAGTGGAATTTGGTGGTTTCAAGAAGTACCATACATCCTCAATAGAGCACATAGATTGTTGAGTATGTTACACAGTGGTGGTGGCTCTTGGTTGCAACATTGGGGCCACATGGGCCAGCACCCACATTGTATAGGAATAAATTATAGTTGTAAATGAAGTGTTTATCAAAATGTCTCCATGAGGGAAATTTAGAAAAATGAGTGGAACTCTACAATTAGCTATAATTCCCAAATTGCAATAATGTAAGAGTACGTTGATAGGTTAAATAATTATGATTAGTATAAATTAGATTGCAGAGTTCAACTCCATGGAAAATTGAGAAAAAATGTAGTTTGTAGGCTAATTCTTCCATAAATTGTCCATGAGGAAGGGGAAATATATAAAGTTAATTGACAATTATGGTCTTAAAATGCTTGAATTTTTTTTTTTGATACAACATAGGATTGAATTGAAGTGGTTGTTGAGGAAATTTTTAAAAATATAGAGTTTAGTGCTATGTAAAAATTGAGGAAAGATTGTGAAATTAGTAAAAACACCCAATTTTAAAAGAGGAAATGAGTTAAATTGGCCATAGTAGGGTCGGATTTGAGTAAAGAACAAAATAATAACTGGAACCAAAAATTTCAATTGAATTCCAAACTTGGTATGAGTGTAATTATAGGAAATTTAATTTAGAGTGGAAGAAAGAAGGAAGTAACCTTGATTTTATAAAACTAAAGAAGTGTAAATTTACTAGCATTTGAAAGAAAATGATACATACCTAGAATTGAAATGAATTTAATAATTTTATTAGTATGCACACTTCTTACAAAGTCAAAGCTACAACAAGGACATATAAAAAGGAGAATTGAATAATTTTTTTGAAGAGGAAACATGGAAGATGGACAAGGACCTTACATCCATTAAGAAGAAGTTAGAGGCATGAATATCAGTGTAGAATAGACACACAAATTCTAGTGGGGATAGAGAGAGAAAGGAGCCAGTAAAGCCAGTAGAAACTATGAGCCTAAATATGGAGGTGCATAGGCATATATTTGATAATGAGAGGATGTTGAAATATGAAGAGGAGAAAAATAAATTTAAAACTAACCTATTAAAAAAATTAAATTAGTTGCG
The DNA here is from genome assembly GCA_010110895.2 of Picea sitchensis. NCBI lineage: Eukaryota > Viridiplantae > Streptophyta > Pinopsida > Pinales > Pinaceae > Picea > Picea sitchensis. The sequence continues at coordinate 37,104 of SNQJ01S0175695.1, read as the reverse complement.
AAAGAAACTGAAGAATGGCTCAAGTTCAAGGTATGGGGAAGAAGGAAGATACCTCTCAACAAGAAAATATAGGCACACAAGAAGTGCTATGAGAACTCAAAGGCATCATTACTCCCCAACAAACTCTAGCTAAGAAGCTATATGCATATGAATAATCACACATCATCCTGGAAGTGTCCCTAATTAGATATCAAATGAGAAGGTATGCAAAAAATCATTTGCAAGGAGATATTAGGAAGACTAAGCCACCAAATTTTGATGGTGAAAAAATTATCGGAGAGGATGCTAATGGTACCATATCTAGGAATATGTGCCATATCTATAAATATATACCATATCTAGGAAGCAATTATAGTGGAATATGTGGCTTAGAACCACCCAAGAATACATGCAGCTTTGGAAAATCAATAGGTAGATCATTATTCAAATGTGATTAAGGTTGAAGGTAAGATTGTCAATCAAACTTTTTCAATTTTAATTGATTTAGTAGCAAGTCATACTTATATTTCCCATAATGCGATTGAAAGATTTCATTTAAAGAGAAATAAATATTAGAAAAAATGTTTCATTCAAGAGGCTACTAGGAATAAAAGGAAAATTAATTAGATTGTTAAAGGTTTCCCATTAGATATAATTGGTGTTAACACTATAGCAGACTTGAACATAATACCACTTGATTCATATGTTGTTCTTATTGGAATGGAATAATTGGGTGCCCATCATGTTGTCCAAAATTTTCATAATAAGACTTTCGCTTGTCTTGATGAAGAAGTGATCCATGAAGATATCGATGGCCACACACCTATTCCAGTGGCTCAAATACCAATTTCCATTTTGGTAGTTTTCTTAGTTTTTTGGGTCCTAAACTTTCAGGGTCATTTTGAGGCGTTAGACAATGTTTTTTGGAATTCCACAATCACACTATAGGATTTAGCGAGAGTGTGATGACAACATGTGTAGTCCTTGGATATTTGTTTCCAACAAAGTTCATATGCAAAAGTTACGATCCTGAGAAGTTGATGTACCAATGTATCCCATCGGAGCCCACATGAATTTTGGCGCTTCATCTCTCAGGGTTAGGTTTTTGGATTTTTAGGGTTTTCTCATTTATGATTTATGATTAAAAGGAATTTGGAGCCTCATTGTAACCATATTCTTGAGAATGAGCATAGACGACACATCTCTTCTCAGAGATAAACTATCACCATTCTATATAGCTTGTGTGATTTTGCATTTTACAGTCTTTTGTATTTGAAACAATCATTAATAGAATATGAGATTTAATGTATTATTGTTTTCCTTGCTATATATCCATGTAATTAATTTTTATATCTATGTTATATCTCTTCCTTCATATTATTCCTAAAATAATTTGGATCAGTGTTATTAGAGAGGTATTCTCCTTGTCATCCTCGATGCATGTCCTTGATGAGGTCAAGGTATAGAGAGTTGGGTCTCGAGCCTGTATCTCTTAAGGAAAATATCTCTTGCATTCCCAAGCAACCTTCCTTGGTGGAAGAAAAGAGGGATGAAGAGACATGAGATCCTTTCAAATTGTTGCTCGAGGAAGACCTCGTGCGAAAAAAGAATGATATGATGGATAATTTCTTTGAGATCCTTTGACGATTTTCAGAAACAGTGGACACACCTTCAACCTCCAATCACTTTGAAGGTGTGATGCCCTCCAAGGTACAAGTTAACTTTGATATTCCTTTATATGAAGTCCATATAGATACCCATCATTTGGAAAAATAGTTAAATATGCTAGAGTGTTATTTCTCTGTCCACAAATTTTCCAATAGTGAAAAGATCACCTTCACACTCCTTAAGGCCCTTCCCCATGTGAGATATTGGTGGGAAACGTATTTTGATCAACATGTCGAGGATGAATCTGTAATTTTTGGGCCAATACCCATTTGGGTGACTTTTTTTTATGCCCTCAAGGAAAACAATTACCCTGTTGGAAGTTATGATGACCAGTACGCAAGGTGGACCACCCTGCACCAAGAGAGTGGAAAAAAAATGCCAAAGTTCACAAATACTTTCCATACCTTGCACACCAAGTTGGGTATCAAATACTCTGAGCGACTTCTAGTCCTAAAATACCATGGGGATTTGCACATGTAAATCCAAATCGAAATAGATTTTATGGACATCTCATCATTATGAGCCACCTATCGATATGTTGTCGAAATAGAGAAGAAATTCAAGAAGTAGAAAAAGAGGGAGTTTGGGTATGAAAATCAACAATAATAAAAGTATGGTAACTGTGGCCCTAACTCCAAGGCCAAAGGGAATAGCAAATATGGCCAACCCCAAGATAACCATCCCAAGCGACCAACAAACAAGGGTAATGGGAAGTCGAAGAAGGACACTAGAAAATGGTGCGAGTTCCACGAAATATCTTGGCACAATATTGATGAATATCTCTCCAAACAATTTTTTTTGGCTGAGACAAAATCCCTAGGGTCAAATTCTGACTCAAACTTTTATTCAGATCCAGAAAAGGGAATATGGATAATTTCTAAAAAACCTAGTGTCACCATCACTACCACAAAAGTTCATCCAGAGGAACTAGAGGAGCCTGAAGAAGGGGAGTGTCTTTTCCACTCACAGATGTGGGTCAAGCAAACCCGACTCCATTTCATTATTGACAGTGGTAGGAAGAAAAAATTGATCTTAGTCGAGGTTTTCAAGAGGTTGAAATTGACAATGATGTAGCATCCTCATCCATACACCATCGGTTGTCTCAGCTAGGGACGAGACATATGCGTAAGCCAATAATGTGTCCTGCACTACGGAATCAAACCCTTCAAAGACGAGGTATTGTGTGATGTTTCCCCACTTGAATTTTGTGATGTTTTTCTAGGAAAACAATATATGTGGAAGTGTCATGATGTTTATGAATTTTATAATGTTTTGGAGATCAACTCTATCGGGTACTGGAGGCAGTCCCAAATACAACAGTCTCTTTGCTCTCTGTGAAGAAGTGCATAAAGGTGGTTTCTCATACTGGGAGATTTCTCCTCTGTATGGTTCGATCGAAATGTGAATGAAAGGTCATTGCAAATTCCAAAACCTATGCATGGGGTCTCTCTTCATAGCAATAACAGGTGGATGAAATAGTCGAGCAATACAAAGACATATTCATCTTGCCTACTAGGGTTCATATGCACTGTCAAGTAAAGAAATCAATTGATCCAACACCTGGTTCTCCTCAAACTAAGGACACTGTACACAAGAGTTCTATTATGGAGATTGAAGAAATAAAATGCTAGATCCAAGAGATAATTCTGAAGGGCCACATCAAACCAAGCTCCTCACCTTGAGGGAACCCAATTGTTCTAGTACAGATGAAGGATGGGACATGGAGAATTAGTATTGATTAAAGAGCCATGAACAAGATCACAGTCAAGAACCAATACCCAATTCACTGGATTGATGATCTTCTCGGTCAAATCAGGGGAGCCAATTTTTTCAGTAAGATTGATTCGAAGTCAGGTTACCACAAGGTTTTGATTGAGAAAAATGATGTCTAGAAGATAGCCTTCAAGGCCAAAGAAGGTCTCTTTGAGTTGTTGTTCATTCCTTTTAGATTAAATAATGCCTCGACCAAATTCATGTGTATGATGAATGATATATTATGACCATTCACAAAATAATTTGTGTTTTTATATTTGGATGAAATCCTCATCTTCAACAAAACTTGGGAGGAACATTTGGACCATATTCAATAGGTGTTGGGCACCCTGTGACATCGCAATTTATATGAAAATTTGGAGAAGTTTTCCTTCGACATGAAGATAATCCAATATTTGGTATACATTATGTATGAGAAGGGTGTGCATGTGCTTCCATCCAATATCCAAGTCATCCATGATTGGTTGGCCTAGAAAACAATGACCGAGCTCCGCAACTTCTTGAGACTTTCTAACTTCTACCCACCATTTGTGTTGGGGTTCTCTCATATCGATTGGTACCTAAGCTAGGTGACAAAGGGTGGAATGAAGGAAAATTTTGTGTGGTTCATGCCTCAACATAAATCATTCCAGGATCTGAAATATCACCTCTACTCAGCACTAGTCCTCATTCTTCTAGACTTGCAAAAATCATTTGAGATTGAGATAGATGCTTCAGATTATGCTATCGGTGCATCCCTCACTCAACATGTGCATATGATAGCCTATCATAGTGAAACTCTATATGATTTTTTCTGAAGAAACCCCACCTATGACAAAGAAGTGTACTCCATTGTGTAGGCATGTCGATAGTGGAAGCATTACATTCTGGGAAACAAAATGACCATCCACATTCATCACGAGACTCTGCAATTCATAGGGACACAAGGAAAGTTTCAAAATGACCAGCATAAAAAATGTTCCACGTACTTGTAGCAATTACACATGAATATCAAGTATAAGAAGGGTAGAACCAACCATGTCGAAGATTTCCTCAGTTGACCCTTGGTGGCAGAACTAACCACATTTCTTAACTCTTATGGGCATGAGACATGTCGATGGACAAAATTATAAAATAATGAATCTGAATTTTCTACTTCCTATCAGACATTGAGCATGGGAAAAAAAATTCCCAACTTTCATCTCCAACATGGATTATTATTCCATTTGAGGTATCTTTGTGTTCATTCAAGCAAGCGTGCAAATTTGATCTTGGAATCTCATTACATTTCGGAAGCGATATATTTGGGTTTATAAAATACATTGGTAGTACTTCAGAATCATTTTTATTAGTCGAAGTTTCGACAAGATTTTCGCAAGTACATCAGATCCTGCACTACCTATGCCATTTCCAAGACCACCATCAATTAAAAGGGGTTATACACCCCTATGCCTACTCCAGATAGGCATTGGGAGTCCATGTCTGTGGACTACATGTCCGGTCTTGCTTCAACCAAGAATGGGAATGACCATGTCTTCGTTGTCATTGGTAAATTCTCTAAGATGGAAATTTTGTCACCCTACAAGAAGAGCATCACAACTGAGGCCACCACCATGATATTCTTCACAAATGTTTGGTTTCATTTTGGGATACCACAAACTATTATATTCTATCGAGACAATAAGTTCCTGAGAACCTTTTGGTGCAACCTATGGTCAATGATGGAAACCAAGTTAACCAAATTGACTTCCTTCCACCCACAGACTGATGGACAAAAATAGGTAGTCAACAGGATGATTTTCCATATCTTATGAATGTATAATTCCAAACATCCACACACATGGGTTGAAAGTCTTCCTTATTTTCAACATAGCTACTGTAGACCTCTCCACATGTCTATTGGCCACAACCCTTTTAAGGTGTGCTAGGGGTTTCAACCATTGGGCCCCATTGACGTAGCTCTCCCCATTGTATCCACACATGAAGAATCCTCCCATGCTCAGACAGAGGTTGATCGAGCATCCAAATTTGTTGAGTGCCTCCATCACATCCAACAACAAGTTTAGGATATTGTGCATAAATCCAATTCCAAGTACAAGCAATGCCACGATCATGATTGTTGATGTTTTGGTAGTTACGGGAGGGACTTTTCTCTATAATACCTTTCTTAGATGAAGATAATATTCTATAAGTCTAGGAAGACCATTAAACAATAAGAAGGATACCCAGAATAAAATTTATCCCACACAGAAAAGAAAAAAGTAAAAATAAGATTCTAGAGAAGAAGTTGGCCCAGGCAGTTGATTTGAAGACTATAAATAAGAAGGACATCTATCTCATTTGGACATACACACAACACACTCTCTCACTGATGAAAATGTGTGCACGTATGAGGAGGAAGAGAAGTGGAAGAGGAGTGGAAGAGTTGGGGTGTTTGGTTATTCTTGGTGGTTGCTTTATCTTGTGCGTTATTTCTCTAAGAAGGTATGCTCTTCTTGTATTGTACTGTTGTTTCAGTTGTGGGAACTAGAGGTGAACTAACCTAGTGGTAGGGATAATATATTGTATGTGGCTCTTGAGAGCTAGTGAATAGTTGGATTTTGTGAAAGGAATCTATCTAATAAAGGTTGTTGGGTTTTTCCAAGGATAAATCTCTTGTGTTCTTTTTATCTCTTGTTTATGGTGATACTTCTCAATACATGATACATATATGTTAATGGTAATGAAGTAAAATAACAACAATAACTCTAATTCTCTGTAAATAAGAAAAAATTAACATGGTATCGGAGATGGTTACCTTTAGAATAATTTGACCACTAGAAGGAAGATCATTGCAACAACACCTTACAACTACAATAATTTTCAAGCTCGTTGAGCACTATATTAAGGTAGTTGTGGATAATTATTTCATATATAAGTGCACCCTACCCTAGCACACCCCCTGAACCCCTTATCGCACAGTTTGGTGAAGTTTGAAAAAATGAGTTTTTTCATTGCTAGGGTTTCTACAAATGAACAATGTCAACCAGCATGAGAGTTGATGATAGATGGGATGGAGCAGATAAATTAAGATCCTGGAAGCATAGATTTATCCTCATTCTATAAGAAAATTATTTATTGGATCGTATCAAGAAGATTCTTCCATAACAAGAAGAAGAAGATGCCAAAGAAAAGTTCAAGAAGAATGAAGTCAAGGCCAAGAAGATCTTGATAGACTCAATAAAGGATCATTTGATACCTAATGTATCAAAACTAAAGACACCAAAGGAAATGTTTGATTCCCTAACCAAACTTATGAAATTAAGAATACCAGTCGAAATCTTACTCTAAGGTGTCAACTCATAAACGTGAAAATGAACAAGTAAGAAGCAGTAGCCAACTTTTTCATGAGGATCTTGTAGATCGAGGACTAGTTAGAAACTATTTCAGATCCAATAGAAGACGCTGAAATCGTGACTACTACACTCAATGGATTTTCCTCTTCTTGGGATCCATTTGTTCAAGGGATTTGCACCAAAATAAAATTTAAGCAAGTTCAACAAGCTATGGGTAGATGGTACCTAAGAGGAATCTAGGTTGATATAAAAATCACATAAGACTAATGATGAAAATAAAGCACTTTCTTCCCAAGTGAAGAAAAGAAAGGAAAGGGAATAAGGCAACCCAAAGAAGTCTAAGAAACACAACATAGGAATGATGCGTTAAATATTAGATCCAACACCTGCAAGAATATGGGACATTATATCTCATTATTCCCTCATAAACATGAAAAAGGAAATAAGAAGAAGCACCATACACATACAACATAATTTGAAGAGAAAAAATCAAAGGATGAAGACTTTGTATTTGTTTCATCACTCACGGGAGCCATCACTCAAGGTAGTGACACTTGGTTCATAGATAACGATGCCTCCAAGCACATGACCGGATCCCAAAATCTCTTTCAAATATGAGAAAAAATATCTCATCGCTTCAAGTGAAGCTTGGGGATGATTCCATGCATGTAGTCAAAGGCATTGGAGAAGCCTTCCTACAACTTTAATCAGGTAACCATCTCTTAATTAAAGATATTTTGTTTATGAAAAATTTAAAGAAGAATTTACTTTCCATATCTTCTTTAGAAGATAAAGGATTTAGGGTGATTTTGTGGATGGCCAACTTATTTTATTTCCCAAGAGTTCAATCATTAATAAAGTTACCATGATTGGTATTCGAGAGGGAGGACTATATAAATTAAAGGGACACCACGAACAATCCCTTGTACACAACAATGTTAGCTCAAGTGATCTATGGCACCGAAGACTTTCCCACATAAGCTAGAGAGAACTACTGATATTGGGAAATATGGTTACATGTCTACACAACATTCAGGTAGAACGTGATGGAGTGTGCAAAGGTTGCGCACTTGGAAATAATGTTAAGGGAATCTTTACTAGCAATGACAACATTTCCAAGGGTATATTGGATATCATACACTCTGATGTATGCGGATAGATGATGGTTCCATCCTTAGGCAACTTTGTATACTATGTCTTATTCATAGATGCCTATTTTCAAAAGACATGGATCTATTTTTTGAAAACAAAAGATGATGTCATCAAAAAGTTTCAGGAATTCAAGACTTTAGTTGAAAATCTCCTTGAAAGGAAGATTGAAGTCTTGATATTTGATAATGGAGGTGAGTACACCTTAAATGATTTTAAATAATTTTTCAAAGAAGCAAGGATTAAGAGGGAGATAAGAACTCCCTACAACCCTCAATAGAATGGGGTTGCGAAAAGAAATAACATATACATTGTATAAGCGACAAAAGAGATGATTCATGACCAAGGCATACCCATGCATTTATGGGTAGAAGATTCCATTAAGTTTGTGTATGTATAGAATATAAGTCCTCACAAGATATTGGGGAACAAGACACTTGAAGAGGTGTTCACTAGAAAGAAACCATAAATCAGTCACTTGATGATTTTTGGTTGTCCAATATTTATACCTATTCCAAAGGAGTAGAGAACGTAGTTGGAACCTTCATGAAAGAATGGAACATTCAATGCATACAGTGAGACTTCGAAGGATTACAGAATATACATTCCCAGGAAGAGACATATTGAGATTAGTCATGATGTAACATTTCATGAAGATGAATCATTCAGAATATCAAGGGAGTCTCAGATGGATGAGGGACGAAAGGATTAGGAGGTTCCAAAGGAAGTAGTCAGGGAAGACTCTACACCAGAGGAACCCGTTTCAAAATTTCATAATGAGATGGTAGAGTCGGAGAGACTTGTAGATCCACCGAGAGAAGCTGCAATCACTAGCAAGATACCAACTTGGCTCTGGAACACCCTACAGGAATTTGAAGGACATGCAGCTCCCAAAGGCTCTTTTAGAGAGAGAAAGAGACCACATAACTTTTCCAGCTATGTGGCATTGATGAGAAACATCATTGATTCAGATCCTTCCACCTTTGAAGAAGTTGTTGAGAAGGAGGAATGCAAGCATGAAATGATGGAGGAGTATCAGTCCATCATGAAGAATGATGTGTGGGAGGCGGTTCTGAGACCAGAAGGGAAGTCAATGCTGACTTCCAAATATATCTACAAGATCAAGCATGATGTAGATGGTAGCATAGAGAAGTACAAAGAAATATTTGTGGCTACATTTTTCTCCCAGATAGAGGGAGAAGAATACAATGAGACATTTGATCATGTAGCAAAGTACACTTCCATTAGATCGATTATTACAATTTCTTTCACAATGGGATGAAAATTACACCAGATGGATGTTAAGACTTCTTTCCTGAATGGTGTAATAGAGGAAGAAGTGTATGTAGAAAAACCATAAGGTTTTGTCATCCATGGAAAAGAGTCTCATGTTTTTCGATTGAATAAGCCCTTGTATGGATTGAAGAAAGCACCCAAGGCAAGGTATGTCAGGATAGATAACTACTCGATGATCTTGGGATTTACCAAGAGTGATGTGGATCCCAACCTTTACTATAAGTTTGAGAATAGATGTCCGTTCATATTGGTTCTCTACGTGGAAGACTTGTTTCTGTTAGGAGATGAGAAAATAATAGTTGGGTGCAAGATGGAGCTTGTTTCAGAGTTTGAGATGAAGGATCTAGGTATGATACATTATTTTTTTGAATTGGAGGTGTTGTAGAGATCAGATGATAATTTCCTTAGCCAAGAAAAATATATTGTTGAGATACCATAGAGATTTATAATGATGGATTGCAAGTCCATGGACACACCCATGATGATAAGTATGAATCTACTGAGTGATTCATATTTATATTTGGTGTATCCCACGATGTACAAACAATTGATTGGATCCTTGATGTACCTTGTTAACACCAGTCCAAACATATGTTTTGTAGTGAATGCCTTGAGTTAGTACATGGTTAAACCAAGATATGTACATTAGATGGAAACAAAACATATGTTGAGGTACCTATGTGGTACGATTTTATATGGATTGATATATGTCTCGGGTGGAGATGTGAAGCTGCAGGGATATACAGAATCTGAATGGGCAGGGAGTCCAATGGATCGAAAGAGTAATTATGGATGTTTCTTCAGTCTGGGATCAGGTATGATCTCATGTTTGAGTAGGAAGTAGACAACATTGGCACTCAGTACAACCGAGTCAGAGTATATCACAGCTAGTGTTGAAACCCGTGAAGAAGTGTGGCTTCAGAAGTTTCTTGCAGGGATATTTGATCTAGAATTGGAGCCAACTTGGATACATTGTGACAATAAAAGTTACATAAGGATTCTATAGAACCATGTATTTCATGACAAGTCAAAGCACATATATATCAAATATTATTACATCTGATACATGGTGCAGAGAGGAGCTATAGAGCTCCCGTACATATCCATATTGAGCAGATAGTGGACATTCTCACCAAGGCTTTGTCTAGAGTGAAGTATGAGTACTTCATAGACAAGATTTGCTCCCAATGGCTCTTTTAGAGAGAGCAAGGGACCACATAAGTTTTCTAGATATGTGGCATTGCTGAGCAACATCACTGATTCAAATCCTTCCACCTTTGAAGAAGTTGTTGAGAAGGAGGAATGGAAGGATGAAATGATGGAGGAGTATCAGTCCATCATGAAGAATGATGTGTGGGAGGTGTTTTTTAGACCAGAAGGGAAGTCAGTGTTGACTTCCAAATGGATCTACAATATCAAGCATGATGCAGATGGAAGCATAGTGAAGTACAAAGAAATATTTGTGGCTACATTATTCTCCCAGATAGAGGAAGAAGAATACGATGAGACATTTGATCATGTACCAAAGTACACTTCCATTAGATTGATTATTGTAATTTCTTTCACAATTAGATGTGTTATCAGTCCAAGATATCACTCCTCGACTGTAGAAGGGTGTAAGCTTGGTAACTTTAAAATGATCAATAATGTGGAGGAAAAGAGGATCAGATCGGATGACATTATAAACTCATATCCATTTAGGAATACATAAGTCACTTGAAATACCAAGGCTTTCAACTATGTAACTCAGAAAGTTTTAACTTAATGTGTGGAAACATGGAGAAGACCTATTATGCTAACATAAATACCTATACATTAGTATATGTGGATGGCCAACAATGATAGGTAAAATACTCTTCACATCAACAGAAACATATATAAGATTGCATTTAATATACGGCCAGACCCAACAGGTAAATACTTGCAACTTTAGCTTATGAATGCACCAATAGGATACAACTATTTGGAATTAAGACAAACATCGGAAGCAAAGTATTTAAGTTTAGTATACCAACAAAGAGATGGGATGACAACCTTCTGTCATTGAATATACATAAACTTGGGAAGAAAGGAAATGGAAAACTAAGTAACACGGTGAAAGAAGCTTGATGTCAAGATATATTAATGGACATCTCCAAAGGATGAAATGTACAAGTCTTCAAGAATAGAACCACAGTCCTCAGGCTGTTCTTCCTCCCCCATGAACTGTGTCTTTGTGGGATTTAAATAAGATTTACAAATCAGTTTCAAGATCCTCAAAAGATGGATCTGATAAGCTCTTTTCCTATCTCAAATTCGAATGTGTGAGGTGGCTGGAAAAGACAAAAATTTCAAGAAATATGCTTCTCAAAGATTGACCCATATCTCTCAAACAAAAAAAATTGTGTATAAACTGGAAGAGGCTTTTGTATATTGGTTTGTTGTGAGAAAAAACCTCTCTCAATTCTTTGATATTCGTATTCATTTTTCCTGGATCTGGATTTCAAAAACATGTTTCAAACGGGGAAATTCTGAGATCCAGAAATTAGGGCTCAGAGATGAATTCAATTCTCCCAATCTATGACACCTGTAGGAAAAATGAGAGTTTAGTGTTCTTTGACGTGTTATTAACAAAATCGCCCGCTTGTTTCTCAAAATGATTCTCCAGTCTCTCAGAATCATCATTTTAAAATCATGGCTCAACACAGTAAAAATAGACTCTTCTGCACTTTTGGCAGCTCATTTTCCCTTGAAAATCTGTTTTAGCTTCCGAAAAGGAAAAATTTTGGTGGCTCATTACATTGTAAAATTACCACTTAGCTGCCAAAAGCTAAAATTTACTTTTGGTCTATTTTATGAGGTGAAATCCTTATTTTATTGAATTGATATGATTATAAGCATTTCTCATAAACTCCATGACTAGAATACATCTTCTCTCTAAATCTATCTTGTCATGTGAAATCTCAATGATTTTGGAAATCATTTTTTATTGCTAACATCTGGCTCTAACTGGGATTGAGACCTTCCTGCAAGGTTTCCAATAACCTCAAATCTAATGCCTTTCCTGAAAAATAAAATCTGAACTTAATGTCTAGTGTTGCATGGGCATGGGTCAGTATTCTATTGGGCATGGAGTCAAGCATTTCACCTCTTTCTGAAAATATTCCATGACTGTATCGAAGATCTTTGTATATATTCAAGACCTCCTTTATTCACACAAAGTAACTGCTACATCTGTTGAAAAATGAAAGAAGAGGAATTCTTGGACAGTAAGCTTATTTCCTACCTACTCTACTCTAACCACTTCTATAATTTGGTTAGGTAAAGGAAAATCTCCATAAAATCCATACAAGTAATGTTAATACTGAAATGATTTCATCATCCTCATTGATCAATATTTGATGTTTGAAATGCAACAACAGTGATAAAAAATCATTCACAAAACAAAAATCATCTGGAAATACTGAGAAGTTTAACAAATCTGAAGTCTTCATGTTCTATGAAATGTATAATTCTATGAAGGTTGCCACTGGATCTTTGAAACTGATATAAAAAATCTCCAGGTCTTTAGGAAAAAGTTCCACCTGTATGATTGCTTCTCTGCCAAAAGATTGATAACCTTCTTCTTCTTTTATGATTACCTTGTGACCATCAAAGCCTTTGACCTCTTCTTCATAATAGTGTTCAAAAAATGATGATAGAGCAGTGTTTGAATATCAGAGATTTTGATCAGCTATACAAATGTAGTTGTCTATATGATCATGAGTTATCATAGGTTCAACATGCTTTGTAAACTAATCATAAATTTTACATGAATACCTGTCTCTAGAATGCTCTGCCAATGTTGAAGAATCTGATTCACATTCTGAGATAATCTTAGTTGCTTGTTGTTGTTCTAAAACTGCCTCATAGTCATTACCTTCCTGCTCAGATTCTAAACTATACTGACATTCTATTGGCTCAAATTTATGCAGATTTTCAAAATCAACCTGCTCTCAGATCCTCCTGTAAGCATCAATATTTTCCTCCACCTCTAAAGCATCTTCAAACAAAATTCTTAATCATGAAGATTTCCTTTCTAGCAAAAGAAGGGAAAGTTTTGAATGTAGTCCCATCACATAATATATCATGGAATTTGTCTCTGTAGGCCTGATCTCCAAAGGCGTGTCATGATAGCTTCTGTAAAACCTTCGATTGAAGACAGGAAAAGCTTCACCTTGCTCTCTCTTCAATTCATAAAAATCAGCAAGGTATGAATCTAGTGATTCATGTCACCCCAATGTTTCATAAAAACATCAGTGAATTCTATCCAAGATCCAATGGAGTCATCTCTTAAACTCTTGAACCATATAGAATCATCTCTAACCAATGACCTAGAGAAAAATATCATGATAACATCCTCATAAACAATCTGAAAATGATCAATAAATCTTCAAAAGATTTCAAGTGCCTCTCAGCTGAAGCTTGATTCACTCCAGAAAACCAAGGGACATATTCATAACAGTCAAGAGGATAAGGATGAAGATGACAGGGAAGCTTTAATGGCTTAAACATCTTCATCCTGATTTTGATTTGAAAGGCTATGGGCTGATCACGGGGGATAAGAATTTGCTGACAAGTTTCAAAGGTTATGGCAACAAGTGTTGAGATTTGTATAGGTTTTGAATCAGTTTTGATTTCTTCAAGGTTACATGGATGATCAAATTCAGAAGGAATTTGAATACAGAGGTCATTTTTATAAATGAACCGAGGCACAAAAACTCATTTAACTTCTAAAATACAAGCAAGCTACAAATCTTCTTATAAAGATGGATTTATAAAAGATGGATGATAATTTTTAGAATATACAAAACAAAGGATAATTCTTTTAACGTGTGAAGGAAAAAGTATAAAGGAGCTGATAAAGAATAACAATAGTTCATAAAGTAAACTAATGAACTGGTACCTGGATTTTGAATTCATCCTCATCATCTTCTATCAGCTGGATTCTTCCAAGTGGAGTCTTTAATGTGGAGTCGCCGGTCAGATGATAACAGTCAAGTTTTATGTCTGTCTCTTGTCTTCCATCAAGAATCAGATCTTTGTCATTCTCCAAGGGAAACTTTTCTTTCACTTTCGTTCCCCAACAACGATGCCATTTTGTTATCTCTCCAAGAAGTCACTTCCCGATTGTAGAAGGGTGTAAGCTTGGTAACTTTAAAAAGGTCAATAATGTGGAGGAAAAGAGGATCAGATCGGATGACATTATAAATTCATGTCCACTTAGGAATACATCAGTCAGTTGAAAGACCAAGGCTTTCAACTATGTAACTCAGAAATTTTTAACTCAATGTGTGGAAACATGGAGAATACCTATTATGATAATAGAAATACCTATACAATAGTATATGTGGATGGTCAGTAATGATAGGTAAAATAATCTTCACACCCGCAGAAACATATATAAGATTGCATATAATATATGGCCAGACCCAATAGGTAAATACTTGCAACTTTAGCTTATGAATGCACCAATAGGATAACAACTATCTGGCATTAAGAAAAACATCAGAAGTAAAGTATATAGGTTTAGTATACCAACAAAGAGATGGGATGACAACTTGAATATACATAAACTTGGAAAGAAAGGAGATGGAAAACTATGTAACACAGTGAAAGAAGCTCGATGTCAACATATATTAATAGACATCTCTAAAGGATGAAATGTACAAGTCTTCAAGAATAGAACCATAGTCCTCAGACTGTTATTCCCACCCCCTGAAATGTGTCTCTGTGGGCTTTAAATAATATTTACAAATCATTTTTAATATCCTCAAAAGATGGATCTGATAACCTCTTTTCCTATCTCAAATTTGAATTTGTGAGGTGGTTGGAAAAGACATAAATTTATGGAAATATTATGCTCAAAGATTGACCCATATCTCTTAAAAAAAAACACTTGTGTACAAAATTGAAGAGGCTTTTGTATATTGGTTTTTTGTGAGAAAACACCTCTCTCAGTTCTTTGATATTTGTTTTCATTTGCCCGGGATCTGCATTTAAAAAAACATGTGTCAAATAGGGAAATTCTGAGATCCGAAAATTAGGGCTCAGAGATGAATTCGATTCTCCCAATATCTGACACCTGTAGGAAAAATGATAGATTTTATTGTTCTTTGACGTGATAGTAACAAAAGCCTCTTCCCATTTCTCAAAATTATTCTCCAGTCACTCAGAATCATCATTTGAAAATGATGACTCAACATAGTAAAAAAAAACTTTTCTGCACTTTCGGTGGCTCATTTGCCCTTGAAAATCTGATTTAGCCACCGAAAAGGAAAACTTTCAGCGACTCATTACACTGTAAAATTACCACTTAGCCGCTGAAAGCTAAAATTTACTTTTGGTCTATTTTATGACGTGAAATCCTTATTTTATTGAATATGATTATAAGCCTTTCTCATAAACTCCATGACTAAAATACATCTTCTCTCTAAATCTATCTTGTCATGTGAAATATCAATGATTTTGGAAATAATTTTTGATCGCTAACAGGATGAAAATTACATCAAATGGATGTCAAGACTTCTTTCCTAAATGGTGTAATAGAGGAACAAGTGTACGTAGAACAACCATAAGGTTTTGTGATCCATGACAAAGAGTCCCATGTTTGTCGATTGAATAAGGCCTTGTACGGATTGAAGCAAGCACCCAGGGCATGGTATGCCATGATAGATAACTACTCGATGAACTTGGTATTTACCAAGAGTGATGTGGATCCCAACCTTTACTATAAGTTTGAGAATGGATGTTCGTTCATTTTAGTTCTCTATGTGGACGACCTGTTTCTAATAGGTTATGAGAAAATAATAGTTGGGTGCAAGAGGGAGCTTGCTTCAGAGTTTGAGATGAAGGATCTAAGTATGATACATTATTTTTTGGGATTGGAGGTGTTGTAGAGATCAGATGATATTTTCCTTAGCCAAGGAAAATATATTGTTTAGATCCCACAAAGATTTAGAATGATGGACTGCAAGTCCATTGCCACACCCATGAGGATAAATATGACTCTACTGAGTGATTCATATTTATATTTGATGGATCCCATGATGTACATACAATTGCTTGGATCCTTGATGTACCTGTTTAACACTAGTCCAGGCATATTTTTGCAATCAATGCCTTGAGTTAGTACATGGTTAAACCAAGACATGTACATTATATGGAAACAACACATATGGTGAGGTACCTACGTGGTACGATTTTATATGGATTGAGATATGTCTCGGGTAAAGATGTGAAGCTACAGGGATATACAGACTTGGAATGGGAAGGGATTCCAGTGGATCGGAAGAGTAATTATGGATGCTTCTTCACTCTGGGATCAGGTATGATCTCATGGTTGAGCATGAAGTAGACATCAGTGACACTCAGTACAACAAAGTTAGACTATATCACAACTAGTGTGGAAACCCGTGAAGAAGTGTGGCTTTGGAAGTTTCTTGCCAGGATATCTGATCTAGAATTGGAGCCAACTTGGATACATTGTGACAATCAAAGTTATCTAAGGATTCTAGAGAACCATGTATTTCATGACAAGTCAAAGAACATATGTATCAAATATTAGTACATCTGATACATGGTGCAAAGAGGAGCTATAGAGCTCTAGCACATATCCATAGATGAGTAGATAATGGACATTCTCACCAAGGCACTATCTAGAGTGAAGTATGAGTACTTCATAGACAAGCTTGGCATGATGCAGAATGCCCACCCTCATTGAGAGCGAGGTGTAACATCCCCAACCACCCAATCTAAGACATGCTACTACAAATTCTTCTATGTTCAAACTTTGATACCAATTTGTAGCACCCCGGACCACCTAAGACAGG
>SNQJ01S0175695.1:3267-20065 GCA_010110895.2 Picea sitchensis | reverse complement strand
TTAGATGCAAAATGACCTATCTTACTACAGTTAAAACATTTGAAGGGAAGCTTGCCTTGATATTTTCCTGATCCTTTCTTTAACCTTCTCACAAATTTTGCCTCAATATCATCTAAATCTGAATCAATATTCTTGTCTGCTTTGAAATATGCTTCTCTAGTAATTGATTTATCTTTGTTTATTCTCATTTCATATGCAGTTAGAGTTCCTAGGAGTTGATCAATGGAAAGAGTTTTAAGATCATTTACTTCTTTTATTGAAGATACTTTTGGATTAAATTTATCAAGTTGAGATCTTAAAATCTTTTGAACTAAAAATGATTCTTCAATCTTCTCACCAAGACCCTTCATGGCATCCACAAGTTCTTCAACTCTTAAAAAATACTTTCTAAATGTTTCATCTTCATTCATATTTAGTTGTTCAAACTTCAACCTATATGTTTGGAGTTTGTCATCTTTTACTTTCTCATTTCCTTCATAACTGTTAATAAGTTTATCCCACATAGCTTTAGCAGTTTCAATATGAATCACCTTTACAAACTTAGCTTCAGCAAGTCCATTCAAGATACCATTCATTCCCTTAGCATTAAATATAAATTCTAACTTATCATCCTTGGAAGCCAACACAATAGGCTTTGTAAATCCAATCTCTACTACATCCCAAACATCAACACCTAAGGCCATTAGGTATGTTCTCATTATAACTTTCCAAAAGGCAAAATTTGTTCCATCAAACAAAGGAGTCTTACTGGCTGAAGTCCCTTCATGACTTGTCATGTTTAAGCTTATAGATATACCTTTAAATAAAAGGAACCCACTCTGATACCAATTGTTGAAAGTACTAAGACAACTGAGAGGGGGGGGCGAATCAGTTGTTACTGTGCTTAAACAATTTTAAGTCTATTAAACCATTTTTAATCTTTCATCAAGTGACCATCAAAATTATACATCATATGAAAAAAAAAAATAATGAGCATCAATCACACATAATATATACATAGAGACAAATTTTCACGAGGAAACCCATAAAGGGAGAAAACCTCTTCTTCTTCGAAATGATAGGCAGTGCTTTAAGTTTTGTACATCATCTATGTTTGAGCACTAACTCAAAGCGAGGTTACTAACTCTGTTTTAAAATATCCAACTTGTTGAGAGCACCAACTCTCTAGTTTCTCTAGAACCCACTAGAAGGAAGCACCAACTCCCTAAATATTCCAGCACCAACTGGATTTATACAAGCAACAACTTGTATACATAAAAAATTGTGTTTTCCAGAGCACCACCCTATTTTTCTAGCCACAAGTAGATGGAAGATACAACTTCCAATATTAAATAACCAACTTGAATATTAGAGGACCACAGTCCTCCCTATCACCACCCTTCCTCCCTGATTATGAATAATTGCTTGACAAACAAACAATACTGGTATTTCAATTCTTACCCCTTCTGCATTGTTCTGCAATTCCTTCTGCTTTGTTCATACTTGGCTTGACTTGTTGTCTCTTTCTTTCTATTCTTTCTCTTTCCTTCTCATTCTTCTTTTATATGTTCACATTCTACTCTCTTCACTTTTCTATTATGTTCAGCTTCTATTCCTTATCTCTGAGCTTTCTTCACACTGTGCATACTGTAATTTTACCTTTCTATAGTTCAACTCATTTTTCAATCAGAACAACTAACATTACACAGTCATTGCATCTCTCCTTTTATACACACCAACCTCATCAGTTACACCTCAAATCTCCTTGGGCAAAGACAAAAACATCTCAGTAACTAAATCGCCAACCGATCAAGAACCAAGATTCAATTTTTCTAACTGAATCGTAACTGATCAACTAATCTGTGAAGTGAAACAGTATCCCTCTGATCATATTCTTGATTAACCTACATCGTTGGATTACCAATGATGGATATTGTGCCTACTCCATATTCCCACTAGCTATGACCACGGGCCTAATCAGAATGCCTTTCGCATTTTGCATTTCGGCAATCCTGTGTCGAAGGGTCTCCACACTCCAAGTTGCGATCCATGAAATGGAGCTTAGCTTCATGCTAGCTCTTCCCTCTCATATGACCATCGGCAGTGACCACAACCTACACTAAAAGGTGTTTCACATTTCGTGAACTTATGAACTTCATCGAACCTGATCAACGATCGAGATCTCTAATGATCTGATGGTCCAGATCTCATCACAATCTCGCATTTCGGGATTCCTGTGATGAAGGATCTCGAAACTCCAAGTTGCGACTCCTGAAATGGATTTTAGCAATTAAATCCTTCCATTATGCCTTCGATGATGTGACCTTTTCTATGACCACGGACCATACCTTATCGTGATTTCGCATATCACGAGTTCCAAGGTTAGAGTATTTCTTTCCTTTGACTTTCTAGTCAGCGAAATGTTAATCCCTTGCCACATGTTCCTCTTGGATCAACGGTCAAGATCTTATCATGATTTTGCAACTTCACGGGCCTTTGTCATGCCTGATCAACGGTCCATGATCTCCCTTTGATCAACAACTCAAATTAAGTTGTGGTTTCGCATTTCGCGATTTCATAGGATAGAGCACCTCCTTTCTTTGAATTTCTAGTCAGTGAAATGCCAATCACTCACCATGGGTCCTCTGCATCCAACGTTCCACAACATACCTCAATCCAAAGGTCTATATCAATTCTTGGGATTTCGCATATCATAAGTTCCCACACCATGTTTCGTTGACTCTTCCAATGTGCAGGTCAGTGAAATTCTAGTCGCTTGCCATGTGTCCTTCTTGAAGATGGAAGATCCTCCTACTTTCAGGATTTTGTATGCCCACTTCATATTGCACATAAAGACCATGCTCCTTCTTATGGATCCAATGATGGTCGGTCTTTGGGATCATATCTGACGCCTGAGATCTATTCTCTTATACTGCATGCTCTTTCCTATTTGAATTCATATATGGCAGTCATCGAGAATTCTGAATGGGATCCAACAATCACTGTTGATCTTTCCATTGCCATGCCATTATCACCGCGCTACTGATCGTGTTGATCTTCACCATCAATGACAAACACGCATTCTCTACCTCTGTTTGAAAAACATGCCAACACACACACACACACACATATATATAAACATAAAACAAACAACATATTCTGCTAATATACATATTAATGCCAAATAAAAGTAATCCTATGCATACAACATATACAGGAAATACTCATGAATATAAAACATGTACAAATACACATCATGTAAATGAACATATAAATGTTACTTATATTTTTATAGATGACCACCAACTGTAGGTGGACCTTCCACGAACCTCCCATCCCTAGACCATGCTGCTCATCACTCTTAGTAGTGGGTCACCCCTGATCTAGGACTAAACTCCACCCGATTAAAGGGATTCCTAGGTTAGGCTGAGACAATGGGAAGTTGCATAGTCAACATGAAGTATTTTGTCCCAGGAGCCAACCCACACTAATATCCTACAACCTCTCATTCCCCACATTCATTTCCCACCTCAGGAAGTATGCCCCTTCTCTTCTCAACAATCCTTTAGGTGTCCCACTTCCCTTCCAGGGCTTTAGTAATAGGTCGGACATGAATTCTCATAGCACCATAGCTGCAGTTGATCTCCCTCCAAGAAAATCTCTTCCTTGACAACCTCTCACACCTAGAGAGAGTTGATCATAGGCCTGAAAAATGACTTCTTCTTTCCTAGCAGAATCGCCCACCTAGAGAGAGTTTCTCACAAGCCTGACAACCTGCCTCTTCATTCCATGGGCCTGAAAATCCACCTCTTCACTCCCACTCCCAAATAACCAGCGACAGGATTAGGTGAAACAACTTTAGTGTTCGGCTAATGCACAGGTAAAATTAGCAACCATGGCCTTCAGGTTTGGAAATTAGCACTGCTCATAAAAGGTAAGTACAACACAACCTTAGGTAGGCACAAGTGCATTGTTCCACCGAGGAGGATCACAGGTTTCAGTTGTTGATAATAAAACACGGGATATGGCTCTAAAATGCATGCAAGTTTTAGAGGTACATGCATGCTCAAAGGTCAACAATGGAGGTAATCACTTCCTCCGTGAATGCGTGAGTGCATGGGAAGAGTGGCCATAATGGAAGAGATCCCCCCAAGAATTATGAGTTTTCCAAATATAAATCCATTTCCCAAATTGGACACTTGTTGACACAAACTCCCTCTCTCTCCTTGGGGCTGATCGACTTGTTGGTCTAGGATCATCCAAAAGACTAAGTTTGATAGACTCTTTGGGCCCCTGCTGGAAGCCAAATTGATTTAACATAGGCCCCTTATCTCCTTAGGTGCAAGTCTTATGTAACCCACGGGCCCTTTTCCTTGCGCTCTTGGAAATTTTAAACTAGTGGGTGCTAACTCCTTCCGCTAGGGTCCTCTCCTCATATGACCTGGGGCTATGACCTGGGGCTAGCCCTCTTCGCGACTTCAGGCTTCAACGGTTTTCACTGCAGCTGAAGCCTTTTTACCCAAACCTCGAACCGATGAACTTACCCGGACGGGATCTAGGACTCACATTCCTCCAACAGCCAACAACCGTGATCGACTTCGTAATTTCATCTTTGGGAGTTCCAAACGTTCCAATGTCTTTTTTCCCCGAAGTATTTTGTACCTGAATCTATGGATCAAGTGCCACATGCTCATCTCGATCAAAAACTGAGATTGTCCTTTGATTCCACTTTGAGTGACTTGTAGTCAACACCCCCTTGCTTTTATTTTTCTGTAGTGTCAATCCTCCAAAGTGACAGATCTTTCACCACATCTCCTTTTCCAACGGATAGTTCAGATGGAGTTCGACGCTTCACCCTTCGGGATTTTTTGTGCCTTCACTCCTCAATTCCTCTGAAGTGACTTCTCTCCGAAGTAAATCTCCACGTTCCACATGTACCTCTTTTCATCCACAGATCCTATGGATTTTGGCCTTCGGGACTTACAACCTTCGGGATTTCACGCTTCGTTTTCCTTGAAGTTCTTTATCACTGAAGTGATAGATCTGACGCCATGTGTCCAAGAAATTGACGGCTAGGATGGGCTCTTACCTATGGAGATTTGGATGAATTTTGGTCAATAGCTCCACCTCCTCCTTTCTCTTTTCTCTAAAGTCCATGATCTGGTGACGCATGTCCTCCTCAGATCAACGGTCCTGATGGACTTCTCTACTTCGTGACTTCGGATGTTTTTTCTTCACCTTACCCATTTTTTTCTGCAGTGTTGTTCCTCCAAAACACATAGATCTCCATCACGTATCTCTCTTGGATTTAATGGTCCTGATTGACTTCATCCACCGTGACGTCGTGAATTTTTCTCTTTTCTCCATGCAAATATTTCAGAGCTTTATCTCCCAGACTTTCTGATCTTCTGCTACTTGTCCCTCCAGATGATGGATGGTTTTGATTCACTTTGGAACTTCGGGACTTCGACATGTCCTCACTCCTTGCACATAAACATGGTTAAATTCTGGTTCACTTACCTGGCTCTAACGAATGTCGATCCTCTGCACTCAGATCCGATGGTTGGGATATGTCTTTCTCCTTCGTGCAACCCTTTGGGTGTCCAGACGTAGAATTCGACAGTCTAGATCTCTTCCTGCAGCTGATCTGATGATAGATGTTTCTCCTACTCTTGATCTTTGGATTTCTCTCGAATTAGAAGAATTTACAAATGCCAAAGGTTATGGCCTTTGATCCTCCTACGAACTCAGCTACTTTGAGTGTCGTCTACGCTTGTAAAAATGTTATCTCTCCTTTGAGATTTTCCAACTAAATTGGAATTTGGTATCAACGCACACTTGCACTCTGCGTGAAAACTTTCACTACTCCTCCTGAGCTTGCAGATTGCTTAGGATCACAAGGGTCTCGACCCTCGAATTTCCTTCAAAGTGTTTATGGTTCCCTCCTGGAAACTCAATTCTCTTCCTCCTAATCTTGTGAAGAGTTTAAACACTCCACTTCTGGCACACTGCTTGCACCTTTCTGAATTTTTAGAATTTCTCAACACTCATCCAAGTGTTGGCCTAGTGCACACCTTACACAGGTCTTCTCCTGAATCCTGAACTCTTTTAGGTTCACTGATGCACTCCTTGCATCTACTCAATGCACACTTGTATAACTATCCTATAGTGTTCAATAACTCTGGTGTGTCTTCACTTGCCAATATTCTCCCAGAACTCGAAATAAAGTTCTCTTGTGCACTCTTGCACCTGCTCAATGCTCACCTGGTAGAGCTCTACATAGTGTTCAACAACTCTCTCTTATGTGCCTTCTCTACACAGTTTCTCCTCCATGGTGTTCAAGAACCTTGAGTCTCCTCTCTGAGTCTACAAATGTTCTGGTGTGCCCACCTGACACGTTCTCATCTAAAATCAAAGAAGAGTTCAGATACTCACTCCTTGCATTGGCTCGTAGAGTTCTAAACACTTTGTTATGGACTCCTTTCATTTAGCCTAAAGAACCTATAAATAATCTAACAAACTCACAAAGATGGAGAAGTTTATCTATCCCTGTAGATGGAAACCTATCATACACATCTACAACAAAAATGAACACACATTAACAACATAAAATAAGCATTCACCACACTGGATTTCATAAATAGTGAAATTTGTTCTTTTTTATTAATATCAGAATGTCAATTACAATGTGTGCAAAAGCTTGGACTGCAACAAAGTCTCATCTCTTCTCTCCTTGGCTTATAATGTTTTTTGATCAAATTTCAATAGCCTCTCCTGGGCATATGTTACAAAGATTTATACAAGAGGGGCTCATCGAGCCTTCCCTCCAAACTACACTAGTGGTGTCTAATAACCATTTACAACGCCTAGCTACTAAGGAAAATTACATTGAATGAAAAATCTGTTTTGAATTGGATCTAGATCAACCTACTATCAACCTTTAAAGGAGACCTTAACTATATCCTATACAAAGGCATCAACTCGGCTCTTCCATCCTTACATCATTTCTTTGCATCTAATTACAATGAATTTTAAAATTTAAGGGAAAAATGAGAGGGTTGGTGCCTCTCCCCTTCTTCAATGCAATTTGATGTGCTGGAATGTTGGCACATGCATAGGTGGAAAGGTTGTGCCTGCATCACTTGTCCTCATGAAGCTACTTGAGCTCCACTTATAATTTGTTCCCTTCCCATAGGAACTTAGGATAACATAGATTATGTCCAACCTTAGTTTTTAGGAAATAATAATATAATATTTTTCCCTTAGTAAAAATCCCTCTAGCTTAGCCCCTTTTCTAGGCTCTTAGCCCCTCCCTTTCCCTACCTAGTGGAGGTTAGTCCCCCATTCTCTTTTATCATGGTTGGTGTTGGGGTTGGGTATATTGTCTAGATAACCACCTAATACATTTAATTTGTCAACCCAGGGGCCTGAATGTTTTATAGGCTACTGTGCACTGTATGTGCAAAATGTGCTTCTTTCAATATTGATCATGCAAGTAAACAGTCATTGCAGTAAAATAAAGAACAAAAACTAGATTACTGGTGTTTGAATATAAATAACTGTAACATTCAAAGAAAACAGGAAAATTGTAAATGAAGCAGAACACACAGGTCTCACAAATTCCACACAAAACCACAAGAAAAATATATCATAGGCTAATAACACCTGACCAGAAGAGTGGGCCCAACTCCCCGATCAAGGCTGCGGTGAACTATCTGCCACGAAAACTTAGAAACTTAGAAGAAAATCGATTTTCATTAAATAAAATGGGATTACATAAGCTCCAGTCTTGATACAGGATAACTCTTAGCTTGTTGACTGACTGGATAATCCTTCTCTATCTCTGTTCGGCCTTTTATACAATTTGTGAAGCACAGAGCGTCGCAAGATTACGGTAACAAATATTCCTAAAAATACACAAAGGATGAACCGATTAACAAAACCTAATGTTGGACCATGGAACAGGTCCTCTTTTTCACCTTCAACCCGTATACTGTGTTGCATCCTTGATCACATCATCTTTCCAGATTGCATTTTCTCTATTCTTGTGATATTTAAGAGAGTAGTGATTCGCTTTGGTAAACCCCCAACCAATATCTAATGTTTTTTAACTAATACACACAATTACATAATAGAGGTGCATTTTTACCCTTATGGTTACACACAATAGCTCAAGAAATATAGAAATGGAGGTAAATAAGGATAGAAGAAGGTGGTATAAAACAAGGATTTTTATGGGCCAACATCTCCCCCAAAATTTAGCTACGTGCACATCCTTGTGCAGGTTGTCGCTTTCACAGATCTGGGTTGGAACCTTGATGTTGGGCATGAAGTTTTTCTATGTCATATGCTTCATGTCCCCCAGTCAATATTATATCCTTCCACCATTCTCCCTGTACCTTGTAATTAGGTTAATATTGATCAAGTGGCATCCAAAGGATGGGGAATGAAAATTTCAAACCTAGCCATCGAACCCCACAAAACCTCATACATGCTATATACCTGGATATTATTTCCATGGCTCTGTGGAAATTGGGAGCCCCAAATGCTTCATGTTCCATGAAAGCATGTGGTGATAAGGCCCATCTATGGTCACAGTTTTCAAGTGCCTCTTCCTTGGAATGGGTGAACTGTTTTATGCAAAGCTCAGCACACAATTGTTGTGTACTTTCCATATTCTATGGCCAATTGGGAATCTGTATGAAATAGTTATGTTTGTTGATGATCTGTGCAAATTGAAAGTTCTCCATTCTAACCTGAAGGGGTATGTGTACTTGATTTTCCTCGAAAAAATCAAGTGTTCTCTTCCACTTCACTTGGTTAATGGTGTATGAAAGGAAGGCCCTCAATTGGACATCTCCCACATAAGGAACTGGATTGAATGTTTTATCATCTCTTAGAAGGTATTTGTGCATGCACAGTTCACACATGGGATGTTGTGTGAGGATGTCATGACTTTTCAAAGTCCTAAGATATTGTATGGGGCCTTTAATATTATAAACCATCTCCTAGTGAATACATTCTAGATAGAAAAATAAATATTGTTCATGAAGGAACAATGCATAGATGATAGAAGGGGAGCGACATGTTACTACCTGTTGGGTGATATCATACATCTCATGTTTGTCATCTCTTAACCTATGTATCTATGCCTCCAAATCTGTAATATTTTCCTTATGTTTCTTGCCCTTGTTATTCTCTTCCTCCAAATTTTCCTCATAGTCACCAACGACTCTAGGATCCTTCTCCCTTATGTCTTTCAATGTCCTTAGGTGCACTGAAGAAGGGACAACTCTTGTCTGAAACTGGGCTACATTTTTCTTCCGCTTTTGTATCTCGGATTTCAACAAAACTAACTGAGCTTCAATTGTATCTATCATTGGCTCAGCTTGAGTAGATATTGTTACTGTGGAAGTGTGAAAAATAGGATCAGTCTGAGTGGTTGTTGGTACTATAGAGGTGTGCAAGATAGGCTCGATCTGAGTAGCTACTGTATGCAACACCAACTCAGTTTGAGTATCTGTTGTTACTCTGGGAGTATCAACAGTTTGAGTAGCTGCTGATACTATGGGAGCATCGACAGTTTGGGTAGCTTCCGAAATAGTCTCCTTGAAATTTCTCCTCACTTCTTCCTTGGAAATTATTTTGTACCTTCATGCTCATTTCGTCAGGCGGAGCACCTGCTTCTTTATCTTGGCATTCTCAATCCTCAATTGCAGACTTTCTCTAAAGGCTATCTTATAATGGTCTGAAATAGGGGTTCTTCTCCTTGCACAAAATTCGACAAATTCCTATTTGACAAGAATTCCTTCATCCCATCCCCTAGGAGGAACCTCATTCTGAGAATCATTGCCTACAGCCTCTATGCCTGGCTCTTGTTTAACTCACACTTCTCTTGGAATAGTATCACCCAACTCTGGTTCAAGGTTTTCAGGAGCAACATGCTCTGACACTGGTTCTTGTGTAACAATGTCAGTCATTTCTTGCTCCAAAACTGGAGGAGTAGATGTTGTGTCTTCAAAAATAGGGTTTTTAGGAACAACCTATTCTGACACTGGTTCTTGTGTTACAACGTCATTCATTACCTGCTCACCGATGGGACAAGTAGTTGCACCATCTTCACAGATAGGAAATTTAGAAAGTTCTAGCACTCGTTCTTGTGTGACAACATTAGTTACCTCTTGTTCATAGATTGGAGGAGTAGAAACATTCTTCTCCTGCTCATCATATGAAGGGGTATCAACATCCATCTCATGATCATCTGTAGGTGGAATAACAACGTCTCTTTCTTGTTCATCTTCTCAGGGAGTAGAAACATATCTTTCTTGTTCATCTACCGAGGCAATAGAAACATCTATTTCTTGTTCATCTGTTGAGGGATGAGAAACATATCTTTCTTGTTCAGAAAAAGGGTTTGGAGGAATAGATCCTTTTGCTTCCTCTTCTTTTGAATCCACGTTAATGACTTGCCTTATTCCCCCAACTTCTCTAACTTCCACTGATGGTTTCCTTGTTTCCTCATATTCATTTAAGGTTGATTCCTATATATCAACACTCGTTCTCTGCCTTTCTGCAATAGTTTCGGTAGCCTCTTCCAACCTGCTCAACCCATCTCTCTCTGCTAGGGTTTCTACTACCTCTAGGATAAGTTCTGTCAATTCCTCTTCCGAGAGTCTTATGAACTGTCGCCAACTCACAAGGGGTTCTCTCTAGCACATGCATGACTGGTAGCTTAACAAGGCCATGATTTGTTAGGGTTTTGAGTGGTTGACATGAGCGTTGAGCTGCTCGCACCATCCATTGAATGTTATTCCATAGAAAATAGGCCATGTTTATGCATTTTTGGAAACACAAAGATGTGAGAAATTTGAGATGATATTTGTAAATGGTAGAGGGGCACCTTCACATGTCACATACCTTATGACGAACAATGCTACCTCGACCCATGGAGGCGATAGAGAAGTCCATTTGTATCTGTTATCCATAATTTTGGTCATCATGATGATGTGTTGATGATGGTGTACTCAGGCTTTTCATTAGAACTTTCTCCTGAGAAAAGTTACCTTTATCTCTTTCCAGAAATCACAGTTTTGAGGAAGGTTCGTAGGCTGCCAATACATTTGCCTGCGAGAATGCATGATTCTCGCAGGCTGCTTTAAGCTAGGGTGCGAGAAGTTCACACTGTGCCTAACTGTTAGGGTGCGAACTCTTTCTAAATAAGGGAAAAAGATGAATTCTTGAACCTTCTAGAAGGGAATCTTCTAGAAGGATGAGATGGCATTCGAATGGTTATCTAAGTACTGGCTTTCCTGATATTTTGGGATCATTCCTATACAAGTAACTAATTCATTCTCTCTTATATATTGAGGGGATTCTCATGGAAAAGGTTAGAAGCAAACTAGAAAGAGATTTATTGGAGAATTAGTGGAATATTGTGTGAAGGACTGATGCTACAGCAGCTAAGGAACTCCAACAAGGTTATCAAAAGTGGTTGATCTTCTTCATGCAAGTGAGAAAGTGTGTGTGTCAGAGCTAAGGGCCATTGAAAGGAGGTTTGCAACATCAAGGCTCAGGTTTTAATCTTTGCTTTCAATCAATATAATACGGTAATATGTCTCTTTCCCATAAAGCTAATGTCACTTTATTGTATAACTCCTTGATAATATACATAGATTAACTATTGAGTATATTGAGTTGTCTTCACTTCGACTGGTTTGTATTGTTGTGGTCTTGACGACACAAGAGAATTGGAGCAAAGTTGGAACAACAAAGGCCCAAGGAAGCGATCATAAGGTATGTTCATGATTCTTGCCTCCTAGTTCATTCAATAGTCGAAATCTAGGGAAAGAGTATTACTCTGTCTTGATTTGTTCTAGATCTAGGTGGATCTAGGGAGATCGGTTTGTGTCCGCACTTATGGATTTATCCAATAATAGTATCCTTTCCTTTTCGGCTTTACTTCTTCGCCTTCACGTAGAAACAACTTTGGAAATTCCGAGAGTGGTGTTTTCTGGACAAACCATCTTTGACCAGATATTGGAAACCCACTAGATGCCGCAATGGTTTCCTCCATGAATCTGATTTTTAATCCATGGACCCTGGAGGAGTGGTCGTCCAAATTTTGGGCGAATTCTGTTGTAATGTCTACATCGAATCCCTGTAACCTCTCAAAGTACACGTCCCAACCTGTATTCTGGACAATTTTCCAGACTTTCGGATTTCGACGGACCTGCGTAGTATTTACTGGCTCATACCTTACTGCTCCACCACCCATTCTATTCCATCCATTGTGCCTTCTCGAGGAGTATAAATGACCAATTTAGGAGAAACGACAGGCAAAATAGTTTTGTGGAAAATGTGTTGTAGAAAGAGTCGTGGACTTTTTAACAAATTAAATGATGTGGCGGGTAAGTAACGATGAAGATATTATAGAGAATTTAATATATTGGTGGATGAATGATGGTTTGGCGGGTGTGTCCAATCCCGATGTGTACAACAGTGTCAAAAATATTTGAGTAATGATTGCGAAATCATGTGATTAAAGAGGCTAATGATGACTCTTTGGGAAAAGACATAAAATCTTCCCCAAACTTAAAGTGAAGACTGTCCTCGGGCGTGAATTCCTATGCCATGTGTAATATTACAAAAATCCATTAAATTTGGTTGAGGATGGACCTGGCGACTCACCTATTATGGAGAAGCATCATCACAGGAATAGTGTCGTCTGCAGTCGTGGAATATGGAGTGAAAACATCGAATCGAGAGGCGACATTGGAAGTGGCAGCAGCTGAAATTTCGATATCCATGTTGGCGGGAGTGTAGATGAGTAACTACAACCATAATAGCATCGGTAGGAGTAGCAACGACTAGAGTAGTGGCAACCAGAGAGTGGTGGTGACTGGAGTAGCGAAAAAAAAGAGTAGCGGCGACTAGAGTAGCAACACCTCGGAGTAATGACATCTAGTACAACGACGATTTTAAGGTAACAACACCTGGAGTAGAAGTGACTAGAGAAGCAGAAACTGGAGTAACAAAAACTAGAGTAGTAGAAATAGGAGTAACGACAGCTCGTACAATGAAAATTTTGAAGGAACAACACTTGGAGTAGCGACAACTGAAGTAGTGGAAATAGGAGTATCGACATCTCGGAGTAATGACATCGGGCACATCGACATTTTCTTTTTTGAAATAACAACACCCAGAGTAGCGGCAATTGGAGTAGAAGCAACAGGAGTAGCGATAGCTTGGAATAACGACATCAGATAGATTGGAAATTTTTTCTTTTGAAATAATGACATCCGGAGTAGGAGTGATTGGAGTAGCAGCAGCTCGATGTAGCAACAACTGGAGTAGCAACAGCTTGGAGTAGCAACAATTGGAGTAGTGGCCGTTGTAGAATCTGTGTAAATTTTTAAAATTCCAGAGATGCCTTCACCGATTTC
Source organism: Picea sitchensis (assembly GCA_010110895.2). Lineage (NCBI taxonomy): Eukaryota > Viridiplantae > Streptophyta > Pinopsida > Pinales > Pinaceae > Picea > Picea sitchensis. Next base: position 6,644 of record SNQJ01S0175695.1, on the reverse strand, counting down.
AACTGTCGAAATGTACTTGCAACACAAATTTAATAGAAAAGTATTTATTTTTTTATTTTTTATATTATTCAAGATGAGGGGGCAGAGGGAGGATCCTCTGTAAATGATTTCCAAATTAGTTTGATCATAAATTCGTTTGAAAAAGGAGGCTTTAGAAGCTGGTTTATGATATATTCTGAGGTGGTGTCCATTTTCTATCAGGGGAGTACATGCCTTGTCTATTGTTACCAGTCTAACAGTCCCATTGTCAAATACCTTGTCAAATTCGTATGGACCCATCCACCTTGATAAGAGTTTTCCCTTGAAATCCTTGAATCGAGAATAATAGAGTAATGCCCAATCCCCTTTTTGAAATGTATTCTTCTTGTGAAACCTGTTGTGCCATCTAGCATGTTGGTCATGGATTGTAGCAGTATTCTGGACAGCCACTAATCAAATTTCATCTAGCTCCTTTAACTTCTCTAGACAATGTTTTTGGGCTTCTGAAAGATCCAAACCTACTTCCAGGGCTGTTCTAAGTGTTTTAATCTTGAACTCTATGGGAAACAAAGGATATTTTTTGTAGACAAGATCATATGGATAAAATACTGTTGTATTCCACCAAGTTTTCCTATATGCCCATAGTGCTTCAGACAACTTTTACGCCCAATCTCGACGATGACTTGCTACAGTTTTTGTGAGGATATTTTCCAGTACCTAATTTGTGCTCTTGACTTCACCATTTTCCTAGGGATGATATGGAGTTGTTATCTTGTGCTTGATCCCGTAGTTCTTCATTAACCCTGCTATCAAATGTGATGTGAACTATGCTCCTCCATCTGAGACTATTTCTCTAGGGGCTCCATATCGAGAAAAAAATTCTTTGAACATGAAGTTTGAAACAACCTGTGTGGTTGCTTTTACAACTGCCTTTGTCTCAACCCACTTTGTTACATAATCCATGCAGACCAGAATATGGACTTTCTATTGTGAGGGGGAATTGAATGGTCCCACGAAATCAATGGCCAATTTTTCAAAGGGATTAAGGGATACCTATGTGTTCAAGGGAATTTCATCTGCTTTACCAGGATTCCCCATTCACTGGAAGCTATCACACCCTCGGACATACTTCGTTGAATCTTGAAAAATGGTGGGCCAGTGATACCCCATTTGTAGCACTTTCTGATCTGTTCATTTATCTACAAAATGGCCTCCACATGGACCATCATGAGTAGCCTTCAAGACATCATAAATACCATCTTCTCCTATGTAGCATCGGATTTGTTGGTTAGACCCAGTGTAAAAGAGGAATCCCTTCATCCATGTGTAACGAGCACCGTGATGGATGATATTCTGCCATTCCCTGTAAGGGAAATGTTGAGGCACCTTTCTTGTAGCAAGATAGTTAGCAATATCCGCATACCATGGAAGTTGAGTAGAAATTGCAAAAAGGTGTTCATCTAGAAAACTATATTCTACATGTTCCCCTTGTGTATCATCTTCTAATCTAGATAAGAAATCTGCAGCTACATTAACCTTCCCAGGGCGATCCATCATGGTGATATCAAATTCTTGTAGTAATAATAACCATCTTGTGATCCAACCCAGGATTACAGGTTTGTTCATGAGATACTTGATGGCTACATGATTCATGCGCACAAAAGTGGGATAACCTATAATATATTGTCAGAATTTATTAATGGCATAGATGAATCCTAAGAATTCCTTTTCTATTACCATATAGTTTAGTTCAGATGGAGTTAAGTTCTTGTTGATGTAGTATATTGTGTATGGTTTCTTGTCCTCCTGCTGTCCCAAAACAACTCCCACTGCCATGTGAGAAGCGTTGGCTTAAATATGAAATGAAAGATTCCAATCTAGTCCTCCAAGTATCGGAACCTTACAGACCAATTCTTTTATTTGTCCAAACACAGTCTCACATTCATCTGTCCACATGAATTCTACATCTTTGGTTATTAACTGAAAAAGAGGGTGTGATATTTTAGAATTTTTTTCTATGAAACGTCTGTAATAGCCTGCATAACCAATGAAATTGTGTACATGTGTTGGTTTCTTAAATGTAGGAAAATGAAGTATTATCTCTACCTTGGTAGGATCAACTCAGATCCTTGATGTTGAAAGTAAGTGTCCCAACACAACCCCTTCTTTCATGATCCTGTGGCACTTTTCCATGCTAAGAGAAACATTCATTTGTTTGCATCTTTTAATTACTTTCTCTAGATTTTCCAAGGCTTCTTCAAAGGAATCCCCATAATGAGTGAAGTCATCCATGTAGATTTCAACACTGTCATTGAATAAATCAGAGAAGATCCCCAGTATTTCCCTTTGGAAACTACCAGGTGCGTTACAAAGGTCGAATGGAAGAAATCTGTATGCAAAGGTCCCCCATGGGCTCATGAAAGTGGTCTTGTCGTGGTCTTCAGTAGCTATCTAGATCTGATTATACCTGCTGAACCCATCCAAGAAGGAGAAAAATCTCTTCTCGACTAATGTGTCAAGGACTTGGTCAATAAAGGGAAGAGGTAAATGGTCTTTTTGATTTTCTTTATTCAATTCCCGATAATCGACACAAATCCTCCACTTTCCATTCTTCTTAGGAATAATGACCAGTGGGGATACCCATTGACTATCCGATAATGGGTGATGAATCCCACATCTAATAATTTCTGTAGCTCATCTTTGACAATCTGTTTCAAAGTGGGATTCATTCTCCTCTGTGGTTGTCTAATGGGCCAACATCCCTCTTGAATGCATATGTGATGGGTACATAAATCAATGAGAATTCCTTTCATATCTGTATATTCCCATGAGAAGTCCTCTTTCTGTTCCTGAAGAATTTTAAGTAATTGCTCAGACTGTGTGGGTAAGAGATCAGGATTGACATTCAATGTCTTTCTTGGTTCAATTTCAATAGGAAAACTACTATGTGGTGCAATTGGGATAGTATCGATCTTAGTTTCATATTCAGAAGTTCCCTCTTCATTACAGTTCATAACTAATTCGAGAAATGACTAGGTAAGATTGAGAACAGAGTCAGAGTCACTGATGAAGGTGTTGATGGTATCATCCTGTTGGCAGCCAACTCCTTTTTTTATTTTTCTTAAAAAAACGCTGCCTACACCTCTGGTCTCATTAATGACAAATCATCGTCGCATTGTACTTCTAGACATTTGTTTCATTTTTGCGACAATTGCAATTTGATTTTGATTTTATTTTCACAACTGAAAGTGTGAAAATACCTTTTCGTCGTTTGAACTATAGTCGTCTTTTATTGATTTCTCTTAAAGACACTCGACCATTGGTTTATCGCATGATTGCAAAAGGTTTTTCAAACTTATGTCTTTTAAGCCCATTCTTACCTTCATTGCGCATATTGA
>SNQJ01S0175694.1:0-20065 GCA_010110895.2 Picea sitchensis | reverse complement strand
CGTTGATAACCTGCATGAAAGTTGTCTCTGGTTCCATGGGAGCCTTGTCACTGCCCTCTGGTCGCTCATATCTATCTCCTAGCATCCTCTCTGCCTCGCCCTCAACCTCACGCTCTGCCCTTCTCTCTGCTTCTCTGTGTGCCTCTTCATCTTCCTCTGAGCTAGGAGGAAAAGGAGGAAAGTCAGGCCTAGACCTTCTTTCCCTACGCCTGTTGTAAGTGACATATTCGTCACCTACGTGTTCACGTCCCTCTTGGTCTTCTACTGCACTCATCGTCTTTAGTCATAGGCTGGCAGGACTAAAGTGTTGATACCACTGTAATGTTCCTGACTTGGCTAGTCTAGGAAACGTTGCTAATGTGTGTGTAGGATTAATCGTTTACAGCATATAAATGATCATACGAATAACAAATGCGACAAAGGATTGCAAAGTTTATATTATGATATCTCTGCGGAGTACAAAGGCCGAATGCAGCTAAATGAAATGAATCACTCAGCTAGATCAAAAGACAAAAGGATCTTAGCCGGAATACAATAAGCAAACTAAATGATAATACCCGATAATAGATGAGCACTGCAGGATCAATGGATGAGCTGGAACTATGGCAGCTCGTACGGTAACTGCTGGAAGTCTGGAAAGTTCGCCCTAGAGGCTATACCTCTCGGAATGGCCTGGAAACTGTCCCAAATGGTGCACCCTGCTCTAGCTCACAGGCCTGGTAAATGACCGACCCCTCTGCTCGTGGGTATAGACCTCAGATGGATCCCCCAGGGGGAATGCAACCCTCCCTCATTGGCAAAATGTGTCCTAGTGATTCCACCGTCGAAATCAGCCGAGATGTATCTCAAAATGATCGCCTTGGTCTATTGGGAAATGGGTCGGAAGGGCTTCCCTGAATCTGTTCTGATGCTCACTTGGGAACCCTGAATGTGTCTGCCAAAAGTGTCGCACTTCCAAATCTGGAAAATGCGCCCCAAATGATTCCTCCATCGGAATCTGACGAGGAACCGGGCAAAAGATGTGCCTTGCCTTCCTCTCAACTGGGTCAGAGGGGAATCTCTTAATTCTCCCTGGATGGGACAAATCGATTCCCTGAACCTCCTCAAGCTGTGCCCTCACCCTGGATAAGTGCGCCCTTGTTGCTGGACCCTGCGTAACTGTTGTTGAAGAATGATGGAAGACCTGTGTGATCTTCCCGGTGACTAGGGTGTCTCTCAACACCAAAATCAGCCAACTAGTGTCTTCCTCCTGGAATCCACTGAACTATCTCTCCTAAGATGCGCCTCTCTCCTCAATGACAAGTCATAATCTGCATAATCATGAATTAGGTCGTTGACTCTTCTCCTATAGCTTTCCAAAACCCTAATTCACTGTTGAAACCCTAATTCACTGTTGACTTCTAATTTTAGCTCATCTGTTCTATTTTTAGCTCATAATGACTTAAAAGCACTTTTAACCATTTTTAGCTCAATGTCACTTTCCGAACATAACACCTTTGATTGGAGTGACCTCTAGTAACCCTTTTTACCCCTTTTCTGGCCCTGGCTATAGCCTAATGGGGTGGTTTAGACCATTAAGCCTCCTCTTTGGAGCTCCTATTTGGAAAGGGACATTACATTGGCTCACCAGCCTATAAACATCATTAAACATCATTACAATTCAACAGAGGCTCGGCCTTGGGGTATTACACATGAGCAATCCAAGGGTTCAAATATTGAATAGTTTCCTAGTTATCTGTAGCGTCTGGGATGACAACATGGTACTTAGAGCCAAATACAAAGGGATATATATTTGGCTCTAAGTACCATGCTATCATCCCAGGAAGACATTGGTCACCATTTTATGTATATATGTATATTGTTGATGTTTGGTAGCATCGAACAGGTATTTTTGCAAAGGGCTAAGTGTCTAGACGTGTGGAAATCGTCCAAATCCTTCTACCTTGAAACTTTACTTTAATTAAAGGAATTATTAAAGTAAAGTTCTTCTATTAGTTAATTGAGTTATTTAAGGAAATGCTAAAAGTAATTAGCATTTAATATTAGCCATTGATCTCAAGTGAGGTGAGAAGTAATCTCAACCGTCAATCACTTTGGAGATTAGGGTTAGGTCATAACTCAAGATTATAAAAGAAAGACAAGGGTGGAGGAGAAGACACTTGGCACATTGATACAGAGCAGAGAAGGACTTTTGCTCAGAGGGTTGGATCATTAAGTACTGTGATTCGAGGAGATCTTGGATACATGAAGAAGGACTTCCATCTTGAGATCAGGTCAAGGAGAAGAGAGAACAGAGGCAACCACAAGTGGGTTTCAGCAGGAACAAAGCCACAGGAAAGGGTCGAGCCATACGGAGTTTGTCGCACAATACTTGAGGTCATGTATGCGAGCGTCAATGGAGACAAGTGCGTATACGTGGGTTTACTTAAGGAAAGGCGCGTACACCTCAAAAGTGTCGGAGTAGGGATTTCAATAAATCACTAGATAACAAGATACCTAGGTGTTGAAGTAGGGATTTCAACATGATACCAAAGCACATGCTCTGAGAGGAAGCCATATCTCAAATCCATAGCAGCTCATAACAAATCTGCAAGACATCTTAGTAGATCCATAACCGACATACAGAAATCGAAGGACGGATTTCAAGGAAACAGTCGTACGAAGGCAAAACTAGGGTTTTGCAGTTTTACGGAGTTGTACACAAGTTGCAGAAGGAACGGGCGCATATATATGCAGGTGTCTTTGGAGACAAACGTGTATACGTAGGTTTCAGTGGTGACAAGCGTGTATAGGTTCATACAAGTCAATACAGGGGCAGTTTCAACAGTAGGTTATTTACAAGGCACCTAGGCAATTTGGCCTAGGGTTTCTGGACATTCTATTTTCCTGTTCTTGGCAAGGATACCACACGTGTGAGGTGAGGAAGGCCCCACGTCTGAAAGGAAGAGACAGTTGCTGAGAAGGAGAGGCCGCATGTGTGGTTCAGATTGTACGAACCACACGTGTTGACCATACAAGTTCGTACAGTCGAAAAGGACGCACGTGTGATCCGTACAGGCAGGCCGCATGTGCGAAGTTGTTGAGCAGAAGGTGCAAACCATACAGTGTGACTTCAGTAGTCGTGTGGCTAATGTCAGCAGGCCGTACAACAGGTCTGTAGCAAATTTGTAGGCTGGAAATTTTCTGGGTAATTTTGTTGAGTTTGGTTTTGTTGTCTTGTTGATTTTGGGAGGACTGATTTGTCCTCAGATTTGGTGAATTTGTGAGCCACTGAGAGGGCTGATTTTGCCCTCAGAAATTTCTGAATTTGACAATTTACAGAACAGAAAATTTTGTGTCTCAAGTACATGGATGATTTATCTCTAATCTTGTTGTACCCGCTACTATAACTTTCTGTCATATATTTAGTGTAAAATTTGTTCAGTGATAACAACTAGGCTTTATTGTTTGAATCACTTGGAAGCAAACATACAAGAACCATGGGTGTGATCGGAATCAAATGAAGAATCCGGTGTGGGTGCGGCACTCATCCTGAAATTAGAAATCGGGGATACAAAACCCTAACCCTAATTTTTTTAATAAAACAATAAAATATATATTTTAAAAATAAAAGTATAAAATTTAAATTTTAAATTTATAATGAAAATTTGAAAACAAAGAAACGAAATCTTAAATTGAAAATTTCAATTGAATCATAACTTCATAAGCTATAACATTATGATGTGTTTAAATTTTCAATTTCAAATAAATTGAAATAATTCATCATTCATAACATGATGACATCATATCAAATGACTCAATGAGTCAATTGAGGCACATACCATCATGGTTCATAAATATTAAAGACTAAAGTAGTAAAGTTATAACAACATAACATCATATAATCAAATCAAATGAATCAACTAAGGCTCATAACATCATATATGATATCATCTTATCAAAATTTCAAATGATAAATATTAAAGAGTCAAGAGTCAAGACTAGAGTTCTTCAAAATAACAAAAATTGAGCTTATCTAGAAAGCTCCATATAGACCACAAGTATCATAGTATGGAACACTTAAATGAAAAACTAAAAATAAGAAAATCTAGAGTGAGATAGACTAATCCAATAGATAGTTAGTGTCCTCCACATCCTCCAATGAAACATAACCTAATTCCACACACTAACGATATGAAGTGGCATAGGAAGAAGATGCAACACGACTAGTACTACCAAACTTCCCACCAACAACAAAGGCAAAAGAACCTGCTATAACTAAGTTAGACCTAGGCATGGATGCCTCATATAAATCTCCAATAGCAAAAGGATCTAAAGGACTAGCCAAAAAGAGGTTAGCCATCAAGCACTCAGGGGTATCCAAGTCTGCATCCTCAGGATTCACATCCCATAGCTTCGAAGGACCCTTGGCTTCGATTGAGAGGTGAGGCGGAGATTTGAGTGAATGTACACAAGATCTTCTACCTTTGTTGATTGAAGTTTGTTTCTCTTGACCGAGTGGATGAACCCGTAAGTGCTCCAATTTCTCTCTGCTGCTAAAGAGCTGCAAACTTGTGAAATAACTCTAGATGCAAAGGTTTGTAACTCTGGAGTTTGGGCACCATAATATTCCCACCATGAAATAGGTGCCATTTTTCCCCTATCGGCAAGTGCGTTTACATTTCCAAATGCACCACTCCCTATGATGAATGATGTAAATTGATTCTTTAGCTTTGCGAGCTTCATTGGATCAAAGCAAATCTTTGAAATCGCTATTCTTAAACCATTGGCCACCTCATTGTCTTTGTTTGGGGCCTTCCTCCTACCCCCAAATTTAGCCAAGTATGCCTCATCATAGTAATTTGGGTCTAAGGCATAGGCTAAAGCATGTAGAGGGGCATTGTATTTGTTCCATCTACTAATGAGTATGTCCTTTATGGTGTCAAGCAAAAGAGGGTCCTTCTCTTCAAGAAGTCCTTGAATTCTTTCCAACATACGGTCAGTTCCCTCATAGATGTCACCCAACATAGGCACATCTGAATCACAAAGTTTCAGCAAATGAACAAGTGGCTCCATTATGGAAACAAATAACTCAGCTTGAACCCACCAAGCCTCATCAAGAATGGTATCTCTCACCCGAATTGCTTTTTCAATGTTGCTTTGTTTCCATGTTTGCCACCGTGGCTTGTGCATGTTGATCGTTAGTGATAAAAATCTGAACTTCCCTTACTTCTTCACATAGTTTTTTCATCCATTCAACTTCAGCAACAATGAATTTAAAAGCAAGATTTAAACTATGCACAACACAGGGTGTCCAAAAAACATTTTCATACAATCCCTCAATAATTGCCTCGATTGCTTTGCATGAACATGCCTTATATGTGATGACTTACACAACATTTGAAGGACCCACGAGCTCAATTGCTTCTGCAATTTTTCCAGCAATCCAATCAGCGTTCTTCTCCTCCCCAGAAGCATCTATTGCCCTCAAGAAGTACGGGACTGAAGGAGACATTACAATAATGTTTACCAATGGCATATTAGCTATATCAGTCCAACCACCAGAGATAATAGAGACACCATTGCGACTCCAACAAGAATGAACTAGTTCCAATATTTTCTCCACCATCAATTTTTCCTTCCGTAGAAGAATAGTGCACACTTACTCAACGTTTGGCCCTACATAACCCTTAGGGGCATCATTCATTGCCCTAAGCATGTCTTGCCAATATGGAGACCGCACTATATTGAAGGGTATTCCACATGCATATATAGCTCTTCCAACTCTACTGTTTGTCTCATCACTTCGACCTATGTCAAACATTTTGGCCAAGGTTCTAGAGTTTTGTCTCTTGCGGATTTCTTCAACAATCAAGGGAACTTCATTTGTTCTTTCTGAGATAGGTTTCTGTCGGCCACTCATCCTTTCTTCCTTGGCCAAATCTGTAGCATCTTGCTCTACTTGAAATCCATCCACATATTTTCGATCGTTTTTTTGCAATGGCGAACTCCATTATCACCTTCAAGCCAAAGAAAATGGGCCTTAACCCTCATGTATGACCCTGTAAAATTTGCTTTGCACTTGTTGCGATTCCACAAGCAGTTGCCATCAGTGTTCTTCTCTTTCTTCCCAATATTGGTCACATTCCTCCAGAGCAGAGAATCAATAGGGAAATTTTGTTGTTCATTTTCTTGACGACTTTCTGAAGTTCCAATTCCTCTCCCTCCACCACTCCTCCCACTACGACCTCCATGCCCAGACTAAACTGCATGACATGAAGCCATTGTTGGGGTTTATAAAACAAAAAAATACTTCTCTGACAGTGTATGCAGCTACACATGCCAAGCAATTAAACTTTAAAAAAAATAAAAATTATTCAAAAATTCAGGTGTTCCAAAAAAATTCAAGGGGTTTGTTGTAGACAACAGGCCTACACAACAAGGCCCTGCTGACATACACAGCGAGCTTGTTGTTGTGTGTTATACCCCACTTTTAGGGATAACTAGGAGATCATGTCTCGAGGCCCACAGGTCCTAGACATGGAGTACCGAGAGACAGATCGACTTGAGCATGGCCCTGGAGGGCCCATCTTTTCTCCCTTTCAGCGCCTCCACTTTGTCAGCAGCAACAGCATCCATCACCTTCGGCTTGGTCCTGTATCAGAGATGGTTCTTGCTCCATGAGGTAATGAGTCCGGGTATCATGGTATGTGTCACTCTGATCCTCAAAACCTTTGAATATGTACATTTAATTCCTTTTGTTTCTAACAAATGCTTGGATCTTATAATTGTCCACTTGACAATGTCTGGGGGGAATGACAAGATGCCCTAGTAAGCATGTGCCCATAGGTTTTGAGTTGCCACTAGGGGGATTTCTGAAAAGTCATCGTTCGCTCCCGTCATATTACCACTTTTCCATCTTGCTTCTCGCTCATCCATCCGATTACATTTGTCCGGGCATTGGGTTGGCCAATCATTTAAGGGTTGCACCTTGCCTTGTGGGAAGAAGGGGCTAAAGGCCCAGAAGGTAAAAGCAAGCTGGCAAAAGATAAAAGCCTAAAAAATAAAACCTCGAGATGCTTCGCCCAGGGATCCCCGAGAAAGCAATAAAAAGCTTCTCAGCAAGAAACAAGAGGGACCCATAAAAATAATAAAACAAGACCTAGTTAGAGGATAGGGGGTCTCATCACGAGCCAGCCTATTAGGTCAATGGGTACTTAGCAGTATGACACTACTAGCAGTTGGTTACCACGCCAGGATAGTGGCTCTTGGTTGCATGGCCAAGAGAAAGGGGTCTCATCACGAGCCAGCCTTCTCATTTCTGTGAAAGTACTTGTGGGTAACACTGCCACCACTGGTCACCACGCCAGGGCAGTGTCCCCTGATTAGCTTCTTGAAGTAAAAGCAATAAAGAATAAAGAACAAAAGGCATGAATGGGCTTGGAAACATTTGCATCCAGGACATGTGCAGCTCGCCTTCTACAAAGGCACCCACAGGTAAGCCCTGCATTTCCCTGTTTTCACTGCACCCCTTGTCAGGACATCCCTTATCCACCTCACCCATTTACACGACTTGGATTTAATCTTTTTCGGAAACATCCCTTTTCCAGTGGACACTAGCCCAATAGGATGCCCTGTCACCTCCTCCAAACTTGTATTGCAGATTTGTATAATGTCTTTGAGCACTTGACTGGGGTAAAAGGGGTTTTATGCACATGTTTAATAATATTGATGATGAGATGTGATTGACATGGCTGTGATCCCTGTGTCTTATGAGCCCATGGAGGGCGTAGCTGTTGATGTGCGGGATCATGCCCGACGGACAGGTACCACATTGGACAGGTACACATGGGGAGATGATTAGTTTGGACCTCCATGGGGCTAAAGAGCCCACCAGATGGATGTTGAGACCCCAGCAGGGGGCAAAGACAGGACAAAGGGGGTTGATCTCTTAGTTAAGAGATCAACTACAAGATATTGAAGAGATCATTTCAGAGAAGGAACTGGTAAATACAGTACTCAATGGTCTTCCCAAGACATGGGATGCATTTGCCGCAAGCATGTACACAAGGAAGGAGTATCCTACATTTGAAGAACTTTGGACTTGTTTTGCACAAGAAGAATCAAGGATCAGTGCAAAAGAGAAACCCCAAAAGAAATACGATGATCAATCCTTCACAGCAAGGTTCAAGGATTTCAGGAATAAAAAGAAGTTTGGCTCCAGGAAGAAACCAAATCAAGAGAAAGATATGTCAAAAATACAATGCTTCAATTGTCGAAAATATGGTCACTACAAGAATCATTGTCTCGAGTTAAAGAAAAGGAAGGAAACACACGAAGCATCAGTTGCCGAAGAAAGGGAACCCTCAAAGAAAGCCAAGCAGGACAAAACAGACTTCTTCTAAGACAAGGTAACAATACTCTTCATAGTTCTTGTACATACCATGTTTTTTGTACATATCTTGCATATCTATTTCTTAGAAGATAATATGTTCAAAGAGAAACTATACCTATGGAAGAACAACAAGATAAGGATTGCTATCACAATGACTACAAGTCAGGCAATACACATGAAAGGACGAAGTACATCAACAACCCCTAGTAACAATTAATGTGAAAGTTATTACNGTGGAAGTTATTAACATAAGTAACAACTACAAGATAAGCCGAAATCATAATCAAACTTGAAGAAACCCGGAAGAAGAAAAAACAGAAAGAGGTCAGCGTTCAAGAGGACATTAGAAAGAGATTTGTGACACTTTGCAGAAGAAAATAAAGATGCAGACGGAAGCGTGGACTCTCTTAGATGGAGGGAGTCGATTATATAATTCCAAAAGAAGAGCATGCATTCATGCATGAAGCAAGGATTAGGAGGGAGCTAATCCTAAATAATATGATCCATTGAAGATTATGAAGTATCTATCCATTGATGGTAACAGCCATGAAAAGCAGCACGTGTTTAGTTTGACTTTAGAAGAAGTCTTCTTCAAAAAGAAGTCTTAAAGTATCCCTGGTTTTCCATCCACATCCTGAAAGGAAGAAGTTGGAATCTTCAAGGCATGGAATCTATAGAAAACTCCATGAACCCAAGAGGCAAAGAGAAACATGAGGAAGAACATGAAAATTCCAAGAGAGAAAGAAAAGCCAGAACAACTAGTCATTATATCGAGAATCACAAGACTACCAGCTTGATCTGAACCTTCTAGAAGCAATCAAGCAGAAGAAATGAAAGTTGTGATGAAGAACAGTGTATGGAAGACTTATGAATGAAAGCATTGCGAGATCCAGAACCAAAGGTTCTCCCAGATGGAGGGAGGGGACTATGATGATAGCTTGTTCCAGACATACCTCTACATAAGCCATTATATCTTCTGCAATATCCATGGGTTAGAGTTTACATCAGATAAATGTAAGGAATGATCTCAGAATAATTGAACAAGAAGCGTATGTAGAGCAACCTCAAGGTTTTGAGTTATACTAGAAAGAGTGTCTTGTATGCAGATGGAAGAAGATCTTATACGGATTTAAAACAACTTGGTGCAGAGCCTCCAATGCACAACATAAGCGTGGTGAAAACTTTCTATAACAGATATATTGTATCAGAATGGTTACTCAGAAGCTCAGGATGATGAATTGCTAATCCATGACAAACTTTCATGATGGCAGAAGAAGTACCACTTCGACATGTTCCAGTTTGACCCTTGCCACGATGTTATGAGCTAGAAGGAAACAAAAGAGATGAATCCAACTATGATATACTATAATGATCAGAGCTATATGAAGCCTTTTAGAAAAAACCAGTGTTCCAGAAAGACCTAAGTACATTAAAATTGAGAATTACATTCTCTGTGATGAAGTCCATAAAAGAGAAGTGATTCTCCAATATCTATTTCCACAGATGAGCAGATAGCATACATTTTGGTAAAGCCTCTGTCCAAGACAAAAGAGTTTGCGTACTCAAGAAACAAGTTGAAGCTCGTGGAGAGGAATTCTTTATTGAAAAGGGAAGAGATGACTCCCATGTTGGGAGGGAGCACTGATATGTTAATGATTTATAGACAGACATTTTTCAGTTCGAAAAATGGTCCAAGATGAGCAATTCCTTTCCAGTTCGGAAAGTGGTTTGAGATTTCTGATGGACAGGCATTTTCCAGTTCGGAAAATGGTCCAGACCGAATGGTCATTTTCGTAATGAAAATGGTTCGATGGATTGTTGATGTACCATAGACAGCGATTCCCCTTGTGGCCAGTGTGGGGGAATGGTCTAAGACAATCTTCTTGGCAGTCACTCTCAGTAGTGGTCAAGAAGACTGGTCGGCCTCGCCGGACAATCATTCTTTCGAAGCTCACAGTTGTGAGCAGTTTCGAAGAATGGTCCATTTTGGAGGTTGGTGCAAGACAATCATTTCCTTAGGAAATGGTCCGGACAGTCATTCCCTAGGGCAGATTCATTCTCTCCAGGTTGCACTTTGTTTAGTGTCGGAGGAATGGCCCAGATAGGTGAATGGTTCAGGTTCAGCAATCAGGGACAGGCATTCCCTAGGGCAGATTCATTCTCTCAAGGTTCCACTTTGTTTAGTGTCGGAGGAATGGCCCAAATAGGTGAATGGTCCAGGCTCAGGAATCGGGACAGTTATTCTTCTATGCTTGAGAAGAATAGTCCAGTAGCTCATGACTGATGTTTTACCTTCTGAGGGCAGATGTGAGTGGAAGAATGGCCTAGATGATTCAGCTTATATCATGACATTGTTTTTCTATGCAGGTTGATATCAGATGATATGATTGCCATGGAAACTGTATGTCTCTGGATAGTAGATGTATGCTACTGTGGTGGATGTGTTCCACTGATTATGACTATATGTCACTGATCAAGTAGTTGTGTGCTACTTGGTGTGGTAGTGTACCACTAGATTGTAGTTGTGTACTACTATGGATAGACACAGTTGTGTTCTATTGAATGATATTGTTCTGATTTCCTTGTAGACTATCAGTCGTGATTCAAAACATTCTCCAGATGGAAAGTGATTCAAAACATTTATTCTTCTAGGACATATGCCCGCATTAGAAGAATGCTTTTTGTATCACTCCTTGGAGTGAGTGACTTATTCAACATCATGTCTGATTACTCAGATGGAGTATGATTTCGAGAGATTATGCAGTTGATGTTGGTAAGATGACATTGATAGTGATGATGGTGCTCGTGATCTAATCATGAGATAGTCTGTACGACTATGATGATGCTACCGATTCAATGGTATGTTAGTGCTCAAGACCATTGCCTTCAAATACCTCCCTAGCTAGGAGGGAGTGTTGATATTATGGTAGCTGCGGGAGGTATTTACCTCCACGTGTAAACCTAATGAGAATAGAATATTCCGAGAAGCAAGAAGAAACCCTAAATAATTGATTAAGAACCTAAAAGACAAGTTGGCTCAAGAAAATGATTTGTATTAGGTTATTAGCCTCCAAGAGAAGAAGTCGGCCAAAGGAAATATTATATACTAAGTAATTAGCACCCAAAATGAGAAGTCGGCCCAGGCAGTCTGGCAGAAACAATATAAATATAGGAGGCCAGTCTTCATTTTGGCCAGAATTCTCAGAACTGCAGTAGTACACTTGTGCGCACTGCAGTTGACCAGTTTGTGCGCAAGTCTTGGGAGCAGCTGTTGCCGGCAGTTCTGCAATCTGCATTTTTGGTTTTCTGGGTTGGTCTCTCTAATCAGCATTTGTTATTCTTGCTTGGTGCGCTATCCTTGGAGAGAGGTGTGCCACCTTTGTTTGGCTATTAATCCTAGAGTTTGCTTACAGAATTTTTCTCTGTCAAGGTTAAGGTGCTCTGGGGTGGCTTCGGCCTATGGTTGGGTGACAATATTGCTATATTGTCTATGGTTAAACGAGCACATCCATTATATTCTAACACTTGTAACCTTGCTTGGATGTCTTGTTCTTGCTATTGTGGTGGAATATTCTTGGTAAAAGAGGGTTTCTTCATGCTTTTTCTTGGAATTGGTAAGGAATTTCTGCATTAATTGTGTCTTTCTCTTCTTGTTTCAAGCTAGATTTGTCTAAATCCTTGGAGGAGTATAAAGGCATACACCCACCACTAAGATCTATCATTATTGTTTTGAATAAGCTACTTTGCAAAGGTTGCTAGGAGTAGTAAAAAGGCTTACACCCTCCTAGATTTACCTTGCTAGGTTTTGTTTGCTCTAGGGAGTAAAAAGGCTTACACCCCTAGAGAAGTAACAAACCCTAGATCTTACACGAGACTCCATAATCCAATTGGCAAGGCACTAGTCTTTTTGCATTGGAGATATAAAATCATTGCATTGGTATACGTGGAAATTGGAGATATTGCAATTGTTCAAGTTGGAATTTATTCTTCATGTTGTAAGCTTGCTTGTGCCCTAAGGGCATCTAGTTTAGCCAAGTGATTCTCTTTGTTGTTACAAATTAATGCTACAGCCATTAGAGCCGCTGCAAAATCAATTTTTCATCACCTATTGCTCTCTAATCTACCGCTGAAATTTACATGTGAACCTAGATTATTGTTCTACTAGTTATTGGCTATCATTTGGACAGTTTACTTGCTAATTTCTGTCGCTAGATCTTGTTGTTGTACCAATTGTTTGCTACAGCCACTTGGCTGTCATAATAACTTGCTGATAACACATAACAAACATCCCTTAATGCCACCAAAGTCTTGCTTTAAACATTGAAAGTTTGACTAGTCATTGCTAGCTTTATTTCTGATACCTTGTACTAGATTTTGGATGGTCAAATTTGCAGCTATTGTTATCAGTTGTTGCGGATATATATATTTCCATACTACTGCAATTTAGGACAGCAAAGCTTTTTGCTTGATTCCCTTTGGTTTAAGGCTTGTATATCTATCATTTGTCTTGTTCTGGGCAAGGCTAACATTGTTTTGCAGGTACACAACACTTGTCAACCATTCTCCATCTACAAGACTCATTATCAAACCTTACTCATTCTCCAATCTTGACCTATAGGGGTGTCCAGCGATCATTCTCACACTTTCCATCTCAATTGCCCTAGGGTCACCAGGATTCCCCCCCTTGTGGTGATTTCATCATCACTAAAGCAAGGGGAGTGTCTATCTAAGGTGACAGTGGGTAGGTACTCCCGCAGTTGTCACTCATCCATGGATTGGGTAACAAGGTGCACTAGTATATGCCAACAGATTTACTAGAGATGCCATCCACAAATGTGGGGAAGTATCCATTGAGTTTCCCTGCAAGGTTTTCCTTGGGAAAGAACAGAGTTAAAATTTTAATTATTCTTTGCATATGTATTCAAAAAAAAACTGAAACACTTCTTATCGTGAAACCTAAGAACTTTTGTTTCTCGTTTTTGCTAACATTTTTTTTCCTGTTGAATGCCATATAAAATAACACACCTATGTCTAGCATCCTAGACATTTTCTAAAACATTCACAAGGTTCCAACCATATTATATGCCAATATGCATATGTTTTCTTGTTAAAGTAGTTTACCACTTGCTGGTTCAATGCTAAGCTTCCACCATGCTACATATGTGACCCAAAGGAGAAAGGAAATGAATGGAAAGAAGAAAGGAGAATAATAAAACTGATCTTTCAGTAAAAATCAGTAAGAGTGCTTTCAAATAGTAACCACAGGATTCAGTGATGCATCAATGTTTGTACAATGTGAATTTAAGTTTCATTCCTACAATATTCAAATAATCACAGAACTAGACAAAGAATGGCAATGACCAAAGAAAGGAATAAAACCTTAGTGATTTCTTTTGAAGCAAAACAGAATCAAATTTTTACCTTCCTTCTTTCAGATGTTAGCTGCGGTATACTCAATCGGATAACATTTCCGTCATTGCTTGGAGTCAAACCAAGATTAGACTTGCTAATAGCTTTCTCAATTGATTTCAAGCTGTATAAAGCCAAGTGTGTTAAGCTGTATAGAAAGATGTCACCATTGCTGAAATGAATTGATGACAAATATGTATCTCTTTACCTTGATTTATCATAAGGCTGAACAAGAAGAGTACCTCCATCTGGAACACTGACTTGTGCAAGGCTCTTCAAGTTGACAGGGCTTCCATAGTACTCAACCTACAAAGAATAGAACTATCAAAAAGAATTGCATAAAACTTAATATAAACAAGATTTCTCTCTTAACATCAAGAAAAAGCATTGTACGATGCAAACTGCACTCTAATCTTCTGAAGTTTGAACATATCAGTGAAGTTTAAAAAGTTAAAGAACATTAAGTATTCCTCTGGTTATCACCCAGAAATTCCCACTTGCTCGAGAGTCAAAACCTAAGGGAGTCTGGATAACATTAAAAATCAAGCCACTATCACCTCGCTTGACCTCTCTCACTTCGAAGTTCGTGCTTGCTAACTTCATGGCAGTATCCCTAATTGATCTAAGGTATTAACTGCAGGGCAATAAACAACTAGAATTACCTTTAAACGAATAAAAGACTGTTATTCTATTAGTAATCTGCAATTTAAATATAAAAAACAGCAAGCTAAAACTTCTCTAAAACTGTCTTAAATGCACAAAAAACAATGCAGGAAATTAACACTATGTTGGCCACGCAACCCAATGCAAATATTAAGCAAAAAAGTTAAATTAAATGCAAAAAACAGCAGGTACAATAGGCTGTTTATACTGATATTATGACTGTAAAAACAATTTAAATGCTGTTTTTTAGTATTTTCTGGGGGTTTTATGCTTTCTAGTGCACTCAAATCAGAAACGAAGTATTGTTTCATTCTCTTTCCGCACAAAAATTGAAAAAACAGCTACCTAATCTTGCTGTAATTTGATAGAAAATTGAATAAAAGAGAATAAAATATGCCTATTCCTAGAATACCTAAAATGCAGTAAATTTGAGGTTAATTGATAGTTTTGTCTTTTTCATGAGGAATTTAATAGCTTGAGTGAATTAACTAGTGCCTTATGGAGTCAAAATATGAAGGAAAGAAAAGCACATCGGTTGAATGATAGTATCCAAGTCCTAGTGCTTAAATTCTATGAAAAATGTAATAAAAAATAAGAGTCTAAGTAGAATAGAAATTCTTACACACGAAACACAAGGAATAGTCACCAAGAAAATCCTTAAGCCTTAGAATGACTTTATTAGCAAGGGTTGTAGGATGAACAAAGTCCTTAACAATTCCAGACACACCAAATCCTCCATGATCTTGGGGAAGCCAAGATGTACAGTTCCTTCTCTACAAGACGGGATAGGTACAATCACGATGCTACAGAGGCGGAATCCAACTATCACAAGTACTTGATGCTAGCACTCAACTACAATGTCTCAAGAAAGAATAATGGAAGTAATGAAAGGTACAAAGCCATAGCAATAAACTCTTGCTTTCAATCACTTAAACATGAAAAATCACTTGCCCTCACATTGCTTGTCCAATATATAGATGAAGGAAAGAGAGAGAATGAGAATAGATGTGATAGATAACAATAGGACAAGGTGTGCCGTATAAGTAGCCCAAATTCTCTAGATAGAGCACTCCTCCTAATTAGAAATTTGTTTGTAGATAAAATGCCACAATCTGCTCAAACTGTTGATATAGGAGCCCTCAAATCTGCCTCCAAACTGCTGTACTAAACCTGCTAAATCTGCTGAAATAAAGCTGCTAAATCTGCATCCAACTCGCCCTGTCTCCAATCATAGAACCATTGTAATGGATGAGATATTAATGAGACAAGAAAGGCCTTTAAGTAGAGCACACCCTCTTCTTAACATAGCTTATTTTCCCTTTTAATAAACCATGCATGCTAAAGATAGACTTTATTGAATCCTCTAAAATATAAGTTTTGTCTTTATATGCAATCCAAATATAGCCAAGGTAAGTAGGGTGTACTTTTTAAAAGGAGATCTTCCAAGAATAACTTTATATACATGGTATAGGTGTAAAGGCATTAAATAACACACGCATTTATGTGATTAGAAAGGTGGCTAGGGTACAAAAATAGTAAGAAACTTGAAGTGGTAATAATAGTAAAGACCCTAATCTAGTTGGAGTGCTCCAAGATTGAGAATCTTGAAAATCTGAAAGTACCTATTATCGCACAAGTTGTAGGTTGGGCAAAGCCCGACCCAAACAACAATATGGTGACAACTAAGAGAACACCTACCCAATATCACCTTAAATAGGTATTCCCATCACTTAAGAGATGAAGTAATCACCTCAAGGGGGGAATCTTGGGTGACCCTAGGGGAAATGAGATGGAAGATGAAGAGATGATAAAGGATCCCCCTATAGGTCAATGATGGAAGGTAAAAAAAGACTTGAAAAGAGTCTCGTAGATGGTGGAAGATGTACCACAGTATAGAAGACCTTCCAAGAAGTGAATGTACATGCCCGAGACACAAGGAAAACAAAGATACAAGCCCAATAATGTGTTGGACAAGCAAGTTAAGATTACTATCCCTAATTGCAGCAATAAGCAATGATATCTATCAGCAACAAAGGATAATAAGAGCTGCAAATAAAGTTGCTAAAAGTCTAGTTAATGATACAAGAGCTAAGCTGCCTGCATGGGTGTAGACCGACTGGCAAGTGTCATGTTAATGGAAGGAAATATGTAAAGGAGGTCTCATGTTTGATTCTCACCTCGATTTACCCGTGCCCCATGCTTGCGGGTTGTGTGGACACACCTGGAGATTATAGTGGTAGCAGACAGGAATCAACCCCGTGTCACGCGAGTACGAGAACCGCCCAAGTTGTCGATTCCGCTAGTACAAAAAATATATATACAAGAGCTAAGCTAGATATATCTAGTACAACTCAAGATTGAAAGAGGAAGACTTTAGCATGAAAGCAAGGTTGTTATAAACAAGTACTATGGAGATAATTATCAGCCTTATGGTTGTAGCAAACAAGTTGTTACAGCAAGGAGATCAACTACCAAAAGTTGCAAGTAATCCACCCAAAAAGTGCGCTAGGACTAGTAGATTGTGAGGGCAAACTTCTAGTAATTTCTGACGATTGGTTTGTGAGTTATTAAGATATCCGTTTTAGGGTTTCTGCAGTAATAGTGGTTGTTGATTAAATGTTATAACAGCAGCAAGAAGCACTTAGCAAAATGAGACGCGCTAGTGGCTCAACCAAGTATATAGAGCATAGAATTGATTCCAATTTAGACAATCTCAAAATCCCGAGTTCTCACGTGAACCTATTGATTTGTGTACCTTGGGAGGTGTTCCCCATGTGTTTTCCCTCCTTAGCACATGTGGGAAAGTCATTTGGCACTTTGTCCTAGTACTTTATGTCTATTTGTACTTTGACTTTGGTTAAAGTACATTATGTCACTTTTGGCCAGCAAGAAGCACTTAGCAAAATGAGACGCGCTAGTGGCTCAACCAAGTATATAGAGCATAGAATTGATTCCACTTGAAACTTCAAAATCCCCGGTTCTCAATGCGGAACCTATTGTTTTGTGCCTTGGGAGGTGTTCCCATGTGTTTTCCCTCCTTAGCACACATGTGGGAAAAGCTTCATTTGGCACTTTGTCCTAGTAATTTTTATGGGCCTATTTGTACTTTGACTTTGGTTAGCATTAATATGTCACTTTGGCAAAAGTGAACATTAAATTACCTTTTGGTGATTTTGAGGACATAAAGTGACTTAGGAATTAACCCAAAAGTGGGTTAAGGTGAGATCACATTTATGAGGAGTGATCTCAATCCCTTGATTAGGGATGATCTCATCCCTTTGGTCTTTCTTAGGGTTTGTTTTTCTTGCCTAAAGAGGGCAAAAGGCCAAAAGGAGGGCGCATTATAGTCCATGAGGAGACTTTTGCTCTTGGGAGGAGGAGTTTTGGAGTTTGGACTTGAGATTTTGTGAGGAGCATAGGGAGTGAGGTCGCTAGCTTGCTTGAGAGCAAACTTTGGAGCAAAACACCACCTATCATTTATTGGAGGGATTCTTCACAGAGAGGGCTTATGGCTTCGCGTCAAGCTTGTCACCGGAGGGATTTCAGGCCATCTAATCCATTGATGTCATTGCATAGTGACCATTGCCAGCAGGAGCTTCATTCCCGTGGAGGGGTTTTGCTATCAGCATCTCACTGATTTGAGCAGATCCGCAGCTTCGTGAGGGGCTTACCATTATTTTCTCTTTCTGGCAGTTTGAGCTTGATACTTCTTCATTCGAGTTGCTATTGTACCGTGTTCTTATTGTATTGTATTTATCAGACAGATTATCATTGCTCCACCTCATATATACATCATAGCTCAAAACCAGTTTTCCCCGGCTTTATCCAGGTCAGTGACCAAAAATAATTGCAGGTCTACACATGCATTTTAGTTGTCGTTAGGAAGCTCTTATTTCTGTCCATATTTCTCAAAGATAAAAGATAGAATAGGTGTGTTGGTATTATTTGGAAAGCATGTATGAATTTTTCCTAACATAAAAACTACTTGCTAGAGACCCAAGAAGGTCATATGGCACAACAACCATAACAAATCAGCAGAAACAAAATTACGTGCTTGGCTGTTATAAAACAGCAGAAAACAACAACTTATGACAGCAAGAAACTGAGAGTCTTAGCTTGGTCAAAGAAAGAACAAGAAGACAGCTGATAGGACCGGAAAATTCTACATTTTGCATCGTGAGCTTTACGCTGATTTTTCTGACGCTTTGGACAGCTGCTTTCGACAATGATTTTGTGTGGCTGCCACATACATTCACTAGGCTGATTTTGAGGACAGCCATTGACTCCTTCAAGCACGACACTTGGCAGAATTTTGCAAGAGTTGTTGGGCGCTGAGACACCGAGATCGGGCCTCTTTTCACACCTTCGCAGTAGGAGTGAGACTGATCGATTTGACCTCTTTTCACACCCATTTGACAGGAGTGAGGCACCACATTGCTCTCTTTTCACACCTGCTTGACAGGAGTGAGGCGTTGTGTTCCTTTAAGCAGAGCAAAGATCACTGGGACAGATTGACAGCTGATGTCGACATCTCAGATGTGGTTGAGGATAGGCTAGTTGAGCTAGCAATTGGTCTCCTTGAAAGGTCAGGATCATCATTGTCTTAGAGGACCTCGAAAGCTATGATTACAATGCAGGCTATTGTTCATGATTCGGCGATCACCTCGCCTGATTGGCGGAGTACGTAGAAGAGGAACAACAAGGCGAATAGGACTATTTCTGATGGAGTCCCAGATCACATTATACCCCACATTTCGGGGAAGGCCCATGCATATCGATGTGGGCAGCTTTTGACAAAGCTATATGAGAGCTCGAATGAGAACCTGAAGATGGTTCTTCATGATAGGTTCAGGAGCATTCGCATGCTCATGGATGAGTCAGCTTTCATTTCTCGCTAGATTCACCTGCATCCGAGACGAGCTTGAGCCGCTTCATTAGGTGATTGAGCCCCTTATCGCGACCTGGCTTCGCACGGTTTGTAGGAAAGGTCCAAAGGGCTTGAGTCAGGGCTTGAAACCGGCGTAACAGGAGCTTCCCCACCCACTGTCACCTCGATGGGGGGCTCTTTCTATTTAGGAGGGCAAATCCAAGGGAGACGTCCCTAAGGCAATCTGGGTCAAAGGAAGGGTAAAGGGTAAAGGCTAAGTCAAGGAAACCCCTTTCACAGATTGCTGCCCAAGAAGAGATAGTCAAAAAGATAATACCACTGATGATGCACCTGTTTGCGAGACAAAACAAAGGAAACTAGAATGTGCTTGCAGTGGGTTAGTACTTCATAAGCATTCAAGACTATCTTTTAACAAGTATATGAGCAATGGATTAATGCTATTATTGACGAAGTCAATGATGGCTAAACAAAGCAAAGGCTTATATCACTTCTCCAATAAAGCATAAAAGGCAAATCAGCATTCAATGTTCACAATTCAACCATGTATCATATCATTAATGCAATAACATGTCATATCAGCTCATATACAATATATTTCTGCGTCACATATACTATTTTTGCTGCAATGTATGACGTCAAGCATTCATCAACAAGTCAATTTGAGAGGAAAAGAGCACAACGTTTCATCAAACAATCTTACAATGCATTCAATAGCTCAAGACCAATCAAGA